>VOQK01027611.1:0-15248 GCA_015052645.1 Benitochromis conjunctus
CCAAGTGGTCCCCCCCCCCCCCCCCCACCCCCCCCCCCCCCCCTTAAAAAAATCCCTCTCTAATTAGATTGCCTTTCATTCAATTAAATCACTCTCCCCTAATACATCATGGATTAGCCAGCTTTCTGTAAATGACAAATGTGATGTGAGTAAAATGTCACGAGGTATCAGCGGGAAAGTGAGTTTTCTCTGCACTGACACAGGATCACAGAGCTCGTCATTAATTATGGTCTCGCCTGGAGTTTGGCTGCGAGCTGTGGTTATTCAAGCAGCAGTGTGCATGTGCGTACAGTGTGTGTGTGCGTGTGTGCAATCACGCCAGGGAAAAGCACTGAGATTGTGGATAAGAGCTGACTGCCATCTCTACAGTTTCCATAGTTCTTCCTAACTTTGTGCTGGATGCTAATGAAACGGACTCGGCTGGGCTGTCCTGCGCTCTGAGCTGACTGTCCCTATGGCTGTAACACTCAGCTGAGTCAAATTAAACTCAGTGGCAACATTGGGAAGCAGAAATGGGTGTCACCTATGATTGAATTGCCCCGTCTCTATATGCATGCATGATTACCTTCCCTAACTAACTCCCACTGTTGGCTTGGGAACAGTGTACAATCCCCTGACACCCATGACAAGGCCCTTCAACACTTCCCTGTGTCTCCACAGGCTCCCAACCGGAAAGCAGGAGCCCTTAAAGCAAAGACATGATTCTTTACTGGGCTGCTGATTGTGAACGCTGCCAATCAGGAAGCACCCAGGTCTTTGCCAAAATAGCCCTTTAAGTGTCCTGTCCTTACACTGAACCCTACTTATCCCAAAAAACAGTTATCTTTAGGCTCAGAGCAGCCTCCCACAGAAGGACTGCAATTTAACAATAATGCCCTTTTTAAAAATGAGAATAAAAGAATAATATGATTCAGTTGTGTTATGACAGAACACTGTGACTGATAACATTTCCAAAGCATGCTGATAAAAATATAAAAACACAGCTGCTATGCACCATTTCCTCACAAAAACACGGCTCCTTAAGTTTACTCCACTCTTCCAGAGAGAATAGGGTTTTTTTTCTTTTTCATCCTCCCAATATTATGATGAAAATGACTTCTGGCAGGTTACGGTGTCTGAATGTAATGTTCTGGTGCAGCTTGTGAACTCAGCACCCCTACAGGTACATACCTGTCAATGTCAGGCTCTGTGCTACACAAGCTTTTATGGCTTGCACTACAACCGGCATCCCAATAACTGCATTGTGAAAAACAGATAGACAACTACCGTTTCTCTGAAAACGGTAATGTCAGTTGACATCAAAGCCCAAGAGTAACTCATTTTTTTTCCCCATTAGACTTGCCCACGCAAGCATTTCAGATTGGACTGAAGTTTGAATACACGTGTATCACATGTGGGCTTCCTTACAAAGCCAAACACAACCTTTTGCTCAGCTGAATCGATAGCTGAGATGCTCTATGAGGCTAGCAGTTCCACTCTCATTTGTGAGTTTGCTCACAAAATTGTCACCCATGATTTAGAAGACATAGCTCACATTGCCTACCTGCTGCCAGCACATCGAAGGCAGGGTTGGCTGTAGTCAAATTACAGGACTTCCAAAAAAAAAAATATATATAGCAGCCAAGAACAAGAGGAGCAAAGTACTGCTGCAGAAATAATAAACTAATTCTTCAACATGAACGGAGATAATTAAAAAAAACTTGGATCAATCTATGATTTAGGCACTAGAGCTCTAGATTCAAGGGGTAAGGCTTCAGCCACACAGGCCTAGAGACCTCTTGGCAATCTCTGCTCTTGGTCTTAACAAATTAATTTGTTTTAAATTTCAGTCATGAGTAAGAAAATTGTCCAAGAAAAACATCTATTGAACTGAAAATAAAATACTACAGTGTAGTAGTCTCCCTTCTGATAGCTCTATAAGACATTTTTTGGCCCCAGTCACAAAGACCTAGCAACCAGGTGGTGATTGCATGGCAACCGTCACTAGGGAAAAATGTATATTTTTTTGACTGGTTGGCAAGTGACTGCTGCCTGTCACAAATGACTTTGCTCATAAGGAGATTGCCACAGTTGAATGCAGTTTGCAAGAATGATGGCAACTTTCCTACAAACACAGCTAAGTGACCAATGAGCAGAGGTCCAGTGCAATGCAAACTGGAAGTGGAAACATTTTTCCCTCAAAGTAAAAGCTGTGCCTTACCACTGAAACTGTACCTGTTCTGCAGGTGATATTTTAGCTTCACTTCAACATGGCTTCCTTGGGGAATTTTCTTACTAACGACTGAGCTGTATAACAAATAAGCCAAATGCAAATTAATAGACCAAACTATTAAGCTTTTCTTTGATTAGGTTTAGCTTAAGCTATTTATTTATTAGTGCAACTTTGTAAATGCTTAAGGCACTGTAAGCCTAGCAAAACAGCTCCCCGTCTAGTTTAATAAATCTGGTTGCCACAACAACTCTGGTTTTACTCATGCTACACATGCAACTAACTATGAATGCAAGCACATTCATAACCTTAACCTTATTTATTTAACCTTATTTCTATCTTGTTTTGTATCTGTAAAAGTAATCTGTGCTGTCTAAAAACTACTTTAGTGTTCACTCCAGTCTGTTACTGTTAGCATTTTAGAGCTCACCATGGCAACCTAAACTCACTCAAATAACCTAAAAAAGGTCTGCAAACAAATTAAATTATAAATAAAGGCCTATAATAAAGTATAATAATATAACACTCAGGACAATCATTGCATCCTGTATAATAATTCCCTCAGGGTTAATAATCAAGTTGTTATCTTAGTACTGTTATCTTATCTATTGTCTTTTTACTATTTGTTCTTTACTTACCCCTGCTCCTCCATCATCTCTTGGAGCTCCATACATTTGAGCTCCACCCTCCTCTTCCTCTCATGGTCCAGAATCTCTCTGTGGGGCTTCTTCACCGGAACAGGCTCTGCTTTGGGCTCCTCCTCCTCCTCCTCCTCCTCCTCCTCTGTACCTGGCTGCCCCTCTTCAGTTTTAGTTTGCAGCAGTGCAGTCGCAGTTAGCCCTCCAGATCCTGCAGCTGTTCCCGCTCCTGCTCCGGGGCCGACCGGCTTGGCCACCCCGTTTGCACCATCTTTCGGAGATGGCACCCTCGTTGCATCGTACATGATTACTGAATCTGTCGAGACAGAGATGAAGAGACCAAAGGTCAGCGGAGAGAGGGGATGAGAGAAGCTGTCACTTGTGCGTCTCACTCACGTTAATGATTTAATGTCAGATCTTTCCCCTGTTTTGGGAGACCATTTTGTACCCAGATCCTCTTTGACAACCACAAAACTGCCAACTGAAAGCAAATCTTTCCCACATATACATCTCTAAATTTGGTCAGTACATTACACTATCTGAGCCAGCAGTAAGCCACAAACATTCTAAAACTGAAAGGTGAGCGCTTCATTTGATGTTAACATCTTTGGACAGGCTGCAGCGTTTCTGCCTGAACTGAGCAGTACGCTTTGCACACACACACACGCACGCACGCACGCGCGCGCACACACACACACACACACACAGGGTACATGTGGACATGCACATCCAGAGAGAGAACTAGAAGTAACTTCAGCTCTGTGAGTCAACAACCAAGTAGTGCCTAAAGGCAGGTTAGGAGACAGAGTGTTTCCTCTTCTACACTCTTGTATCTAGTGGAGCAAACTAAAGCTGTAAACTGTATAGGTCATATAAAATTCATATGACGTGACAGGGAAAGAACAACGGGAGTGATGGACAATAAGCAGCTTAAAGACAGAAATGAGTGACAAAGGTTATTGTGAGAGGAAACTGAATGCCCTGTTTGTTTTTGACTTCCTTAACCTTTTCTCTTTCTGACTCATTTACTCATGAAATGATGAGATTGTCATTTTGTGGACAAAAAAGCATCTGGTCGAAGCATTGTGTGGACTGGACTCTGATTAAGACAGACTGTTCTTTTAAGGCCAGTGCTGAGCGTACGGGGAGAGTGGAAGGGCTTACAGCGTGCCCGCGAGCCTCAGCTCCTCTCCCTCTACAACTAATGACTTCATTTTTCACTGCGGAGGCAGAGAAGGCCGGCTGAGGCACTTCATCACTGCCACACATGGAGGACTCGAGACAGGTTGATACTGAAGCTGAATGGACAGACTCTCAGAGCTACAGTCACAAGCCGTTCCCTTTTCTTTTATCTAATCACAGGGAGTGTGCGACCAAGCTGATGCTGTGCCGTCAGGCGCTTTTGTGCATTTGAGCTGCTCTTGGTAGTCTTTGACTGGTTAATAGGGATGTGCTTGCGTTCTGGAGTGCCGTGCGCTGGTAAACGAGCCGTGGATGTGTGCGTAGTGACACGGCTCTCGGCTGACAGAACAGGTGGCAGGACAGCAGGAGGCATCATCTCTGAATCTATTATACAGTAAATCAGCGCTTGATATTCCATGACAGTAATCTCTCATCTGCGCACGCTCGCCTGCAGAAGATTGTGAGGAGAAAAGCTCTCATCTTTATAAAGGGTGTTTAAAATGACATTCAGGTAGACAGCAGCAACGCACAACTGGTGAAAAGGCAGGAATATGTGATATATGAATCACTCTGTGAACAACAGACAGCTCATTTACACGTGAAATGAAATGTAACTTAATGTGCATGTATTTGTGTGCTTACAGAGTAATTTACATTCATGCATCCCATAGATTCAACAAAAGCACAAGCAAGAACTCACATGCACTTATGGAACATTAAATTTAAAGGACTTAATTACTAAATGACAGGGGAAAAATTAAGCAACCCACATCTTAAGTAAAAACCCCACCAGCGTTTATCCTGTAGGTCTTTAAAGGACACACCACTGCAGCAACACATAACGCTTCAGAAGTGTTTGTTTAAAGCGGACAGCTGGTCAGGGCTTATGTGCCATTCATGTTCATTTGCATAGCTCTCGTTGGCTATGCAGAGAGCAGGATTATGGGAATTGTGGCTTTGGAGATGCACTTAGGGGAGTACTCCAAAAAATGGCGAGAGCATGTAGCTCCAAAGTTGATGACTGTGCAAGGACAGAATGCAGATTACTTGACAGTAAGCTTGAACAGGATGCAGACATGGGTCTGCAAAACTCTGCCGTTGCCTTTGGGCTGTGCTGTCCAGCCCCGCCAGCCAGAGGGGAGCACTATGGATAACGGCATATGTGCTGTGTATAAAAGATAGATGCTGCCACTGTGGGGTCCTCATGTGAAGCCTTGAGCTGAAGAATCGCCATCTTTGTGTTTTGAAAGCAGATGTTATAAAGAACAGGTGATGCAAACTGAGAAATACAGGGGTTAGGGTTAGACCACACTAAAGTATACCCTACTTTATCACGACCACAAATTACACAATGGACATCATGTGATATTTAACAGGATTTGAACGCAGCGGTTGGGATCATAACCTGAGCGGTAGGATTATTTTCTGGTAGGACTGGACTTGTTTTTGCACCCAGAGAATCCACACCCTGTGGACCATTAGAAAGAACACAGGTTTAAAGTACTTCTCCATCGACTTCTCTTCTCTCTCACATACAGTCGTTTATTCTGAAAATCCTGTCTTGGCCTACAAGAGATCTAATGAGCCCTCCCCAGAAATGTCACCACACCCACCCGTCCCAACATTACAGGCAGGCTCATTCTCAGCAAGGTTAAAAGAAATGATAACATCTGAAAATCAGAGCAAAAGGACCCTCCCATTCCAAATTAAATTCTTCACCAGATGTAGAGCGTGGCCCACATCTGTCGTTGCATTAAACTGGAGCCTCCTCATTATACTAATGCATCATTCCTTTTGTTCCCGGGGAGATGGGAGGGGCAGCGAATCTGTTTTCTTTCAAGTTAAAACAACTAAATTATTTAATTGTGTGATTAAAAAAAAAGGAGAAAGGGAGACTTGTCAGTGAGCCGATAAGGCAGCAGAGTACACAGCTAATTGTGCGTGAGTCCTCTGCAGGGACTGAAGGTTATCTCCAGCTGCTGTATTAATGCTGGCACTGACCTCTTCTGCTATTATTGCAAGGGCGTATAAGACTGTCACAGCCCGACAAACACTGTCTGTAATTAGTCATGTGCTAAGTGAAGTTGTTTAGCCACAAGCACAAAGCGCCACCAGCAATTATTTCAAATCACAAACAGATTAAAACACACTTGGACATTCAATATTCTGCTCCAGAGCCTGTGACTCATGCCGTTTCTTTAGGACGTGAGGGAAGAAGGCTGCACTGCGCTTGTTCTTAACCTCTGTCCGTGGTTTTCCTGTGCTGTCTGCTTGATTGGACGCTGCCGCTGGGGAGGCCTCTGCTGTGTCTGCACTGCGGCCTGTCTTCTGCTGACATCATGCAACATGCATCAAAACAAGCCCACAGCGGAAAACAATATCCACACACGGCTGCCGCGCAAGATACCGCTCTTCACTAAATGATGAAAGCTCATTTCCATGCAAGCATCGTGATATCTCAATTAAATTGTCGCTGGAAACCCAGGCAGGGCTGACTCATCCAATGCATGCAGCGGATGGATCATGTACTTAAAGCTCAATTAATAAGGATAACATTCACACAGTGGCCACACAGTGAAAAAAAAATCTCATTCTCATTAGAAATCTAATGTTACATTAAGCTAATGAGACATTACAGAGGACACTGCCCAGACTTCGATAATAGTGATGTTTTGGGGGGGTTTTCCAAAGGGGAATCATTACCTGAAAGTAAATAATATTTGTCCTACCCTCTGCAGCCCCTTCGAGCTTCATGCTACTGGGATCTTTCATTATGTTTGCCTGTCTGCCTCTTTGAATAGCTATCAGGTGATGGCAGGAGATCCCAAGACTAGAATGGAAAGATGAGGTGCACCTCATGTCTTTACACTGGCATCACAGTCTTGAGTTTTATAGCACACTGTAATTTTCATGACCATATTTGCATGTAACGTAAAGGTCACTTGTTACTGGAGAGATTTGAAAAGTACAGAGCAATGAGGACACTGTAACCTTCCTCAAATGAAAACATGAAATACACACAAATGCCGTATTTCTGCCTGATTTTCTGTCATTAAAATTTGCCCAGCAGTCTGAATTGCATTCCAGTTGCATCATTCTCAGGTGAAAATGCGCATTCCTTTGCAGATTTTTGAGAAATGGAGTTAAAGGGGATTGATGATATCAATTTCCTGCTCCATACTTTGATTCTTGACTCACAGTTCAAAATTATCCCATTCCTGTCTTATGCTTTCTGCAGGTTTTCCACTTATCCACAGGATGTTTTAGCTCATCTCCTTTTCAGCCAGCTTTCTCCTGATTGGCTGCTTCCCCCCCCCCCCAAAAAAAAACAAAAAACAAAACAAAACAAAAAAACACAGGCATTGTATTGCGGGTAGGTATATCTCTTGCGCTTGCAGGCAGTTGTAGGGTCTCCCTTCACTGAGCTGAGTGTGACTGAAGATTCTTGCTTGTTTTAATTTGAGTGCATTCAAATTAAAACAAGTGCACCTTTGTAACATGCCATTAACATATATGCATATATATGCAGAGTTGAGTACTTTCTTTTTCATGGCCTCTGTTATTTATCTCCATTTATGGATTGGGTCCATCAAAGCTGGCGGGAAACGTGGAGCTCCTTCAATATGCAATATGCTTTCTAAATCTGACTATAGAAATATTTTTGCAGTTTGTATGCTACACCAGAGCTCTCTGAACACAGAGCATATGTAGGGCCATCTGTACACTATCGTGACAGACCTTTTCATGCAAATATTGCCGATAACTATATTATTAGGACAGAGGAGAATAAACTGAACCAGAACAGGGACTGGATGATTTGGTATTTGTTTCAGCAATAAGTTATTAGGTATGTCACCCATAACACTGACATGAAATCAAATAGGGAGTAAGATGTAGGTTAGCACTGCTGAATTATTGGCCTCTACAGTGATCCAGCTTCATATTAGAAATCATTTTAGATCCATCTTCTGCTGCCTTCACTTCCTGAATGTCTAATCTTCATCTGTTAATAGGTTAATGGGGATGGAAGGTGCATTTGTGGCTCCAGAGGGAAAAAACATGCAAACACATTTAGGTAGTGTGCTTCAATTTGTGTTGTGTCATAGAAAATCTCAGGGTTGTTTAAATACTTTCTATCTCAGTGGGTACAAAAATAAAAGAAAAAAATGCTGAGAGGTGGTACTGGTCTCCTTGGAGCCACTTTTCTCTCTGAAAGCCAACACTCTCTAACCCATCACTCCTCTCTCAGAGCATGCCAGGTCACTGTATGTTGTCCACAATGGCACCAATGATTGGATCTCACTCAGCGGTGGATGCACCTCAGCCATGATTATAGGGTGGCAGTAACAGGGGGCCTGACCTTGACAGAGAGTGGCAGAGAGTAGCTGCAAAACAAAAAAAAAACACACCCTTGGTGTCCGTCTCCTTCTGCATGCACTTTTTTGTGCACATATCTAAGGAAGTGCTGCCCTCCCCCCAAAATATCTGCTGTTTTCCATCATGCCTTCCCTCCTTCTAAAATAATCTGCCCCGTGGCTGGAAGCTTCTGGTTTGTTTTTAGCACTTTGGCACCCAGAGGACGTGTTCAGCTTCCCCAAGGTCAGCTGTCTTGATTCCAGGCACGTTGGTTTGCTGTTGGATGCTGGGAAACAAGCAGCCTCAACTTTTTTTTTTCATTTTCCTTTTTTTTTGGTCATATTAGGATGGAAGGTGCATGCAAAATAGGAAGCAGAGGTCTAAGGAATGGTTACAGGGCCAGAGGCAGGTGTGCACAGTGGCCCTGTTTTGTTTTCTGAATCTTGGTTTGGATGCATGTCACTTCTTATTCACTGCCGCATACCAAAGCTCATAAAACAGCCTCTCTGATTTGTTTGTGTCATGGATAGATACAGCCCACTGTTCAACTGCCTTTATTAAGAAGGCACAGGCTGTGAGTGAGAATTTCTGTGAAGTACTTCACTCACTTTTCTGCTGTCGATTTGGAAGTGAAATAAGAGTGTGGATTTTGACTGAAGACCACAGAGACTCTAGCGGGGAGAAAGAGAGGGTGGGGGGGGCTGCAGCAGGCTGTTTGATGCAGCTGAGGAATTCCAGAGACAGGATTTTGCAACTACAAACATCTCTTCTCTCAGATGCAGAGCCCTGCAAAAAAAATTCCACGTTCGTGTGCGAGGCTAGGAGCAAGTCTTCATGAATCATGTTTAGCAAAGATTTAACACAATACAACTTGTGACAGCAGCGACAACAGCAACAAACTCTGAATTAATGAGTGGTATGAGAGGCATACTGAGCGAGGTGAAACGAGAAGGCAGCTGAAAATCTTTGGCCTCTGGTGGAGAGACATCCTTGGCAACCTCAAAGGCGGAGTGTGACAGAAATAAACCACCGCTATCCCATTTTCAACACGGGGAAAAATACAGAGTGTCACTTCAGAGGAAGAAAGAGATGCTGTCTGTAAGGGTGACATCTGGGTGCATCCCAGGCACCTGGTTCAGCTGTGGGTTGACAATCTGGAGGAATACGAGCCCGACCTCAGATCAAGGCTTGGACTAGTTTCCCTCCTTTTTGCTCCTCAGGGATCAAATCGTGCTTTTTAAAAATTCTCGCCTTGACTGTAACAGTAGATTTAAGTCTGTTCTGGATACAAACTCCACTGTGCTGCCATGTGCGGGCTGAGTGATTCGCATAGGAGTGCTTCTGATGTGATTAGCAGGGTTAGCGGCAGGTGACCGCAGGCGGGCTCCGGTCTGCGTGCCCGAGTCAGTCTCTGCCTGTCAGAACAGCAAACACCACAACACATCTTCAGCGCGCTGGCAGAAAAGATCGGGCCATGCAAACACGAGGCTGATTATTAATGCCAGATCATCTTTAATTGCCTCTCTAATCTCTTCAGCCTGAATATGATCTTGGATGCCTCGTGCAGCATGTGACATGTTTACAGAGATCCAAATCTGGCTTTGTAGTCAAAGATACTGTCTGCAATAGTAAAGGTGATTTCATGCGTAAAAGTCTAGTGTTTGGGAGTGTTTAAAGCTCGTTGTGCAGTAGCCCTGAGAGTTCAGCTGGAACTTTAGATGGAGTACAAGCAAAGTCTTCATCTTCATCTTCACTAATTTGAACACACAGGTACATCAGCTAGAATCAAAAACATTACAGAATACAGAAAAAAAACAATCAGACACAGAATTGTGGTTTAAAATGCAGAGGCATGTTCCCCGATGCATCAAACAGACATGATAGACACGCTTGTCCCTCAGTGGTGTTGAAAAATGAGAAAATGTTCTTTTGTATACATTTTGTACTGTTTTAACTTGACTGGCTGAACTAGCTCACAGGCCTCACACCACAAATAGTCTCCAGAAGAGCATGAAGGGCATTGAGGAAGCCTGGAAATGATCTGCAACCAAATCACAGCTGCACTGATATGCAGCACAGCAGCGTTTCCACTAATGTGATACGGCTTAAATAAGCTCAAAGCTAACAGCAGATCTGACAGAAAGCTTACATTTCAGCCAAAGGCTTCAGCCATTGACTCACTAATTTTATTTTCAAGTGCATCCGTGGATGTGGGTTACAGTAAAAGCCCATGTATGATGTCTCTGCAGTGCCTCAGCTACTGACTTCTCTAAATTTGCCACGCAGCCGCTTACATTGCAGAATAATAACCCTACCATCCCTGGAGGACAATTTACATGAACGTGAGCAGATCTCATTAAAAGTGCCATCTGACTTTTCCTCTCCGATACATGCAGAGCTGAAGATGTAAATAAGTCACAAAACCAGAAGGCTTCTCTGTGAGATGACATTTCAGTTATTACAGCCCATGTTGAGTAATATTAATGGATTTAGCCTCTATCGTGTGTCCTTGTTTGCTCAGAAGACATGAGTCGTGTTTAATGTTTCACACTATAAGCTCTAATTGGATTTTAGGAATAAGAATAATTTACTGCTTTAGCTTCTAAAGTGCAACCGGGAATCGAGTCTTAAAGGGTAAATAATGCAAACAAAACTTTCTCTCCTGTGTGATTCATTTTACCTAAAGGGCATCGGAGATTGGACAGTGGAATATAAAAAATCATTCTTTCATCCAAGAATGGGGATAATAGCAATTTCCTCAGCTGTGCCTTCCTGTGCTCCCAGCCTCTTTCTAATGCCTGGAAAGTCAAAGAGCCATCGGGAGATTAACCTGCCCCATGCAATCTCTGTCCAAACCAACTATCCACTATAGGAATTATTAATACTTCACTTAAATGTACTCATCACTATACAAGCAAGTGCTTCTGTGTGTGCAGTCAGTGGCTCTGCCCCCATCTCCCAACATCATTATTTTAATTTTCATGTATATTCATCCTCTCTAACTATTTCCCAATGGCTGTAGTTCATAAAACTCATCAGCCACAATTATTCATCCATAAATATTTCCATGAAATTATCTTCGTTCTGCATGCTAATGATCAAAATGAGCCACAACCTCTGCCTCACACATAACAGGAAACTTTGAATATGCTATTTCGCGAAGAAGGAAAGGATCCCAGAGCACTAACTTCCATGGCATGCTGAGCTTCAAAGAAAAAAAATCTTATTTAAAGTTGGTGGAAGCAGCATGCTCTGAGTATAGGGTAGCTTAAAAGTGGCAGAAGTCCCTCCTCGTTCCTCAGGGTTCACAGAGGAGTCATCAGTGTCACATTGTGAGCACAGAAGATTACAACTCAGAGAACAGGTCTGCAAACTTCAAAAGAGGCTGCTTGACGTGAAAGGAGTCTAGGAGGCTATCCATTTCTTTTAAACACTTACTGTCTGATTGCTGGAATCTGCATCAAAAAATGTTCTTCTTCTGAGAGTCAAACTTGAACTTTGTATTATCCCTTTGCATAATACAAAGCTATTCCTAAGGCTCCTGGACTTCATGGATCTTCAGTGAGGAGAATTTCTACAAATGGGGAAGGCTTGGAAAAATACAGAGCCTCCCCCAGAGGTAGCTTTCTCTTAACTCAGTAAAGGTCACAGATCATTAATCTTTGATCTGAAAACAAAAAGCAAAAGAGAAGTGGCCTTCATGTCAGAGTGGTTACCAAAAGCTACTGCTCACAAACTCAGAAGAACATTAAGGTTCACCCATATTTTGCCACACAAAGCTTGAAAACTGGAAAAATGCTGTATGGACTGTTGAATCCAAAGATGGTGACTCCATAGTGTAGTGGTTACCATATTCAGCTAACCGGTTAAAAATGAAATTGTGTCCCAAATGGCATTTGACATAAAAATCAGCCAAATCAAACACGTGGAGCTACCTGCTGTGGTACCCCCTTGTAAATAAGGGAGCTGGTGGAAGTAGCTTTGTTTACTTTTTTATATCTACTTTAAAACAAATAAAGTACTTTAAACCTACAGACACGTGTGGAGGTAGAAGTGCTAGATTTTAGGGATGCTTTGCCACTGCAGGGGCAGTGCATCCAGCAATAACTGAGGGGAAAACATGCTGCTCTGTGACCGAAAAGGAGAACATCATTCAGTCAGTCTGTGAGGTGAAGCTCAAGCACAGCTGCAAGAGTCAGTCCATCGCTGAATGTCTCAAAGGAATAAAATTAACCATTTAGAGAAACGCTGTTGCAGCAGGGTGTGAAAACGTTTACAGCTAACTTTGTTCGAAGGTCTGACACGGTTTAGTATGAGAGACACAGCAAAACAGGCGATATCAGTAGGGGATTCAATCATATTTTTTGTGACTCTGGATAGACAACAAACAGTGTACAGGAGGCATCAGAACTACAGGAGGACACAGTCGTCACAATTTCACAGGAATGCACACAAATAACTTTTCGTCGCAGGTGGCTTTCCTGCTCAGATTTCAGTCCGTAATTTAAAACTGCTGCAACGAATTCTCAAAACAGAGTGTCCCACGGTTTCATCACGTTTGAACGCTGTACACTTTGAAGACGACCTGGTATTGATATGGCTGAAATTGTTCTCTTATCCACCTGCCTGCTGTGTGTGGGTGATTGAGCCAGTCAAAGTGAGAGTTGGCTGAATAGAGTCAGCGCCTGCAGCAATCTGAAGCCAATCTCCAGAGCGCTGCAACACAGAAATGAGCCTGTCCTCCTTTCCACCTGCCTGGGCCGCTGTCGTTTAATCGACACAGCACTCAGGAGCCCAGAGTGATCAGCCTCCTGATATAAAACGATGTCTGTCAGTTAGCAGCAGACGTTCATTCCCTGACTGCAATCACCCCTGGACTGTGGGGACATCCCTAGGAGACTTCTGCAACAAAAGCGCCCTCACTTCCTCTAAGTGCACCCACTTTTATCCCAACAGCCACCTGCCTCCAATCGTAGCAAAACAACAACACAATCCTTCAAACTTTCAGACAATGCCCCTTTTCATTTTTCACAGGATTAAAAGCTGTCAGGAGTTTACAGCAGAACTGCTCTGTGCAGCCAAAGGGTTGATTCTAAATACAGGTTTGCTGCCTACACCTTTGCAGGATCATAATCACCAGAAGCCAGCAGGCCTCTACTGCTATCACACAGCTTTATGCATACCAAAATTCATGGAGGCGGATGAGTCATGAGCTCAAATCTCAGTTTAATTACGCTTTGGACTTAGGCTCGCTTAGCTGCTGGCAAATGAACCAGAAGATCTTGCTATTAGTTCCTGACGTGATAACACCCATTTTTGTTTGTTTTAGTGAACCTAAATGCAGATCCCTCACATTTCTTGTTTACCAGTGTAAAATTAGCCATGTATCAGACTGTTCTATGCTTCAATAAAACGACTTTATTCAGTAGCACTATTACCACGATATCACAGTTGAGTCTTAGCAGTGCTGCTGTGTAATTATGGGCCACATAATTACACATGTGGCATTAGGGCCACTGGACACCTGTATAGTTATATGGGAAGAATTAGGTATAGGCTTAGCTCTATTTCTCCATTCAAAGCATGCTCTACTTCTAAAATTAAAGCAGCTGGCACGTAAAAGTACACTCAAAGCTGGTTTATTGACTCTCAAAGCCACTTTGCAACAAAACACAGCAGCTTCATATACGGTACCAAAGTGTACAGTATATGATGAAGAATGGACGCTGTAAAGAGATCTTTTATGGACAGTGGTGAATGTGAGCAGCAGTTATAGCTAATGTACGTTTTAAGATGCTCACGCAGTAGCAGGTTCATTAGAACTGCAAGAGCACCTTCCCTTTAAGTAATAATATAACTGAACAGACAAAACAGTCACAGCCATCGTATTGTTAAAATGACACGGCAAGATTTACCGTTAATTTGTGATCTTTTTAAAATGCAACTTATATGATAAACATTTTTTTGTTGTCAGTTACAAGCAGTAACATTACAGGTATGGTAGTAGATCTGTGTTACGCTACTCACTGCATTTAGAGGAACTTCCTGTTTTTACCATAAACAGCAAGCGTGCCATCAAACATTGACGTTGAGAGGGGGACCCTTTTACCGTAAAGCTATTGCAGAATGTTTTAATTCATCCTGGACAATTTACTGCATGTTTCGTCCCAGCTCATATGAATCTTTTTGGAGCTATAAATGACCATATATTCTAATTTGTCAGCTAACTCTAGCAAACTTGGTCAAGCAGAGTGCCACGTTAGTTCACTGGCTTGAGAAGGTGACCCATACACCATAATGCAGACACACCCAAGCAAGGTTAAAAAAAAAAAGGCCGAATTTAGTGACTCAAACTATCAGTAGAGGCCCAAAGTGTTTTTTTTGTACCAGACTGTAATCATTCCTTTTAATGCAGTAAAGTTGGTCATTTTAATATTAGAGTTTATGGGAATAGTCTACGAGAATGCCAATGATGTAGAAGCTCATCTGGCTCGCAATCCATTCCAATTCACACGTTATTACCTTTAAATCGACAAATGTGACGCTGACCCTGAGCACAATTTCAGTGAAGACCCTTTAGGTGGTCAATGTGTGCAAGCTTCACAAAAAATCTGACTAACATTGGAGTATCAATTCCTGAGAAAAGGTGCTTGGAAAAAGAGAAAAATGACTTTAACCTTGAGGACAGTTTGGGCGAAGGTCCATTCGATGATCATTATGTGTAAGTCTGGTTACATTCTGATCAATATTGTAGGAGGCGTAGCAATGCTTGTGAATTGTGGACAGACTAACAACCTTTTCCTTACTAGCCGGATGACCTGAAAACTAAATTCTGGGACTCATTTTGGTCTTCATTACCACCC
>VOQK01027612.1:0-12122 GCA_015052645.1 Benitochromis conjunctus
TCTAAAACCTAAAAAAAAAAAAAAAAAATAGAAGAAAAAGGCCATTTCAAATCTCACTGCTCATTAAACTGTCAATCCAAAGATCCATTTCTTTAAACTTTGAGTAGTTCAGTATGGTTCTATTATATCAGTCTAATGGTCCGGAGAGAACTAACCCACGCTGCCACACCAATCAATCATCGTCAGTCGCAGCGATGACAGATTTCTCCTTAATTAATATGCCTACTGTGCTGCACATCAAATCAACCCCTTATAGTTTCTACATTTCATCAAATATTAAAACCGTAGAAAGCTTTAATGTTTAAGCCTTGCATACACAGAACATATAGCGACCCAATCAGTGTAATCATATTTACATGACAGGAACGGTCAGGTGACATTATTTAAACCTTAGTTACATGTTGAGCTTAAAAGGGGACAGTGGTGAAAATCAGTGTGACATCTCCGTGATACTCTTATGGGCTCACCTGTGCTGCTGCGATGAATACTAAAGGTAGGCTGTGTCAGTAAGGGCGGCTGGCATCCTTCGGTCTCTTTAACTGGACTTTCAACCTCTTCATCCCAATCTGAAAGCCATTCATGGCTTGAATAGCTGCCTGTGCGCTAGCAGGGTTGTCAAAGCTCACAAAACCTGCATAAGAAAAGCACAACTTCAGTTACACTAACTAAGAATAATATAGGCACCATAACAAGCTTTTAGCAGAGAATTTAGGTACATTTTTACAAATAGTATTTATTGGAAATTACTCTGTTAAAAACAGAAACAGGTGGAAAAAAAAGGTAATCATGGTAAAAATTGAGGCGTTCTGTTGGGTATCTTCATCTCATCCTGTGTACCTCTTCCAGAAGTCTAGATGATGTTGTTGAGGCAGGAAGGACTCAGAGCTGGCGACAGCAGGACATGAGGTGGCTTTTTAATGGAAAATAAGCCTGTATGTTTAAAAGTTTGGGGCTGTTACTGTCAAACGACATTGCTCTGTGCTCACATTCTCTCCTAGTTGACTGTTTTTGTTTGGAAATATAATATTAAGCTGCATTCAGAGAGGAGGACATGGCCAGCGTTTTGCTGGATAAGAAGCACGCATTTGTTGATTTTGTATGGTGTAATAAAATGATGAAACAGTGCAGAGAATCAATGACCCTAACTCAAAATAAATGTTATATTTTATAGCATGCAGACACTTTCTTTACAGCTGCGGTACTAGGACACATTTTGAACCTGCAAAATTTAATGACTGACTGTTAACATGCCTGCAAAGATTAATTGACTTAGTGCTATTCTTTTAATTTTTGGACTTGTGAATGAGCGAAAGAGAAAAAAACTTTACTGAACACATTAGTTTGATCAAAACGAGAGCAAACGGAATAATGATCATAGGAGACAAATCTCCTGCAGACACACAAAACCTCAGTGCTTCTCCCAGAGAAAAACTACCTCCTCAAACCTATGAACATCCTGTTTCCATCATGTGTAAAAAGAAAGCCTTGAGAATTCAGTGACCAGAAATTTCAGTGGAGTGTGTCTCCGCCTGATGCGCTCCACTGTGTCTGTGGTGTCATTAGGATCAGCTGATGACCCATGAAAAACAGCAGGAGGCTCTCCACCGCCACATGGGAGGGAGTCTACATGGCCTGCTTGGCTCAGGTTTGGCTCATTGCAGGGGAAAAGTTGGGCTACGAAGAGCCGAGCTGAACGGAAGTCTGAAGAAAGTATAGAGGCGGGAAAAGGAGGTGACCTCCTAACCCGCCATCAGCTTAATGCATTCAGGCTAGAAACAGAGAGGAGACACCCGTTTAGAGGTCTAAGCTCAGTTTTCGCTCTTCTTCTCCATTTCTGTCTTTTACACCCCATCAGTGTAAGTTTATTCCCTCTTTCTCCCTCTAGATTAATTACACGTGTGTTCCCTCCTTCCCCAGGCCTAACATTATGTTGTAAATGCATAGTGCATAAGTCAATACTGCAAATAGCTCTTCTTTCATGAATTTATATATTATTAAGTCCCTCAAGGGAGACAGAACTGGTGATCAATTTCGCCCAAGGTTCTTTGGTTCCCTGAAGTGAAAACAAAAGCTGATCTATAATTGTCCTTTTCCTTCCTTCCCCTCAACCATCACTGCCTGCCTTTTTTGTAAGCCCTGGGGTTTGACGTGCATGTAGGCTGCCAGAGCTAAATGGGACAAGAGGTGTGGAAATGTGTGAATCAGCCTCAGCGGTGAAGGTATTGACAGATATTGGGGTTACACAATGGTGATGAGGATGCTGATGCAGCACCTCAAGGTTTCCAGGTCACACAGCCAGCAAGCAGAAACAAGGACGTGCGGTCTGATCGACTACATCCCGATTATTTTGGCTGCGATGTACTCTGCACATTGCTTTAAAAGCGCTGGTGCCAAAACACAACAGTCATCAACATGCAAAATTAGGTCAGTCTGTCAGGGGTAAGATCCCTCAGTCCTCCCTGTCTGTGAGCTGTCAAATGTCATCAGAGGCAACAGTATATATATTATATATATCTATCAAAATTTGGTGCTATGTGTTTAAAAATAACGAAAAGACAAACATTTTACTGTTTAAGCTTTGTACATTAAGACTGATTTATCGTTATTAGATTTATTCAGAAGAAACCAGTGTCTTTATCTCTCAAGTCTTGGGTCATTAAAAATGGACTTGATATAATGTCATAGTCGGTCTTAGACTGTGTATGCGTTGCAGTGTAGGACTCACCAAAGCACTTGCTCTGGTTGGTTGCCCTGTCCATGAAGACCTTAGAGGAGATGACCGTACCAAAGGGCAGAAACATTTGCATGAGTTCATTGTCTCCAAACTCCTGTGGCAGGTGGTAGATGAACAGGTTACAACCTTCTGGACCTGGATGCAGAGAGACAGCGAAGGTTTGATAGAAAAAGAGAGAAACAGCAGTCAGTTTGTCTTTTTCAGACTTACATGTCACCTAAAATAAATACAGAATATGTGCAAAGGGCTTTCTCAGACATATGTGGCACTATCAAGCATAAAAAATACATAAATAAATAATTAACATTAGACAGTAAAGTCTGAAATGAGCATTTACATCTCTGCTCTCATGATTCCTTCATATGTGGCCTTTAGATGCATCTTCACCCTTCCCTCATACAGCTGGCACAGACTCATATCATAATTAAAATACACATTATGCACTGTTATTTTATAATTTTTTAAATAAAAATCAATTAAAATCATCACATTGCAAGTTGAAAATTAAAAAAAGCTATAAATCCCTATTTTGCAACCATATATTTCACATTTTCAGTAACGTTGTCCATCTATGTGTGTTTCATCCACACTATTACTATCACAGCTGCCTATTTTTATCAGATATGCTATTACTTATTAAAATAAACATGGACCTGTGTTAATGTACAGTATAATATAGCTACAGTACATTAACACTGCTCTACATCAATCCCCATGTTCTAAGACGAGACCTGTTTATAGTCTCAAACAGTCCGCTCTGTTTATCTATTAAACACAATGAGTATGATGTTCGAGTGATTTTCTTCTCTCGCTGTACAACAAGACTCAAAATGAAGTGTGTACAGTGTAAAAGCAAAGCAAGACTGGTCTCCTGTGCTCATCTCCCTGTTTAGCCATTACAGAGTATGAGGCATGTGAAGTGTAAAAGCAATAATGTTCTCTCACCCTCACCTTCTCTCTGCTGCTGCTGCTGCTGGATGACCTGTGGTGGTTGGGGCAGCGTCTGGCCAATGGGAGTCAGCGTAGTGGCCGGGTAGATCGCTGCGAATGCGAAGCAGTAGAAGAAGGAAGGAAGGAGGGAATGGGAGAGAGATGAGTGCAAAATCGGGGATCCCACAGAGAATGGTGTCAAGGATGCTTAAGGTCGATCACACAAGCGTAACACGTAATCAAAGCCTCTCTGATGTTTCGTTCTGAGGCGCTGTCCTACACTACCTGAATACATACCACCTCACACGCCACATAGCCTGCAGTTATTCACTCATAGCTGCTACTCATTTATAATGTTTACAAGCCAGTGCAAAACCCCAGAATAACAGAATCGTAAACAAAGCCATTCTGTGTCTCACCTGTGTACTGCTGTACACCAGTGAAGGCTTGCTGGAGGGTGTCGGCAGCAGTGGGGCTCTGGGTGGAGTAGGGCGGCAGGCCGTTGGTGTACACGGTCTCCACAGCAGGGTGTCCGTTGGGCTGATGAGGGATGCCGGTGAATCCGTTGACGATAGGCGTGACGATGCTGGGTACAGCGGAGGTGGTGATGTTGGCTGGTGGAGAACTGAGGCCTGCTGGGAAAAAGGTTCGCTATTGAGCACTTCATCTCGATCTCTGTGCATAATACTACAAGAGTTGTACAGCACTCAGACTTACACTAGCAGGCAGACACGCTTTTTCTCATAAAGTGCCGAGAAAAACAGTTCTCTGAACACACACACACACACACACACACACACACACACACACACGCGCACACATTAAACACACAAAACTCGTGACCACGAGCTACACTGTGTCTTCTCTCTAATGCAAGGACACGGGTGCAACGTGAATCTGTCACATATCCGCCGTTTGTCGTGACACATCCTGGAGGATAGCTGGGGAGTCAACCTGTGAAAAATGAGCCTGTCTGTAGTGTTTGTGCGATACCCTGCTGGCTTGTACTGCTCGAGATGATGAAACCACTATGCAACTTCTGAGGAAAAAAAATAAAAAGGCGAAACAGATCTAGACTAGATAGAAGCAGATTACAGGGGGAGATTTGCTTGAATGAGCAGGTAGCGAATACACAAAGATGTCTCCTACTTTTACACATCATAAAAAAAAGAAGACAAAAGAACAACAGTTGGCAGTTTGACAAATGGGTGGGTCATAACATATATGGCGCGCGCCTGAAAGGCAGCTGCAGAAGGGTTCATGAGTGGAATCAAAATTGGATGCTCCGTGTTCTCTGTCATTCAATGCATTTTAAAAAGGACCCTCCTTTAGAAAGTGCTTCCAATTATGCCGGGGACGTCAAAGTGCCCATTCTCAGCAGAATGTCACTTTGTGATGGTCTCTCTAAAAGGGCTTCTCTGTGGCAAAGCATCCAAGCTCATTGAAGTACAGCTCCCCCGAGGACCACCTCTCAATCTCGAAGCCCTCACCCTGATTGGACAGAAAGCCCAGGTTGTCACAGAAACCCTTCAGCGTGCCGTATTTCCATAATCTGGGACCTCAATAAGGGACCTCTTATGAGTAGATTAGATGCAGTACACAATCACAACCAGCTCACGCAAATTATACACCGAGATATGTGGCAATGCAAACAAAAAGACGCTGTATGTCACCAGAGCTGGGGTCAAAAGCATTACATCACCCCAAAACTACATTACCAGCTGAAACCTCCTACTACTGACTCCTATCATCTATGTTGGATTATTTTTATTGCTCTCTATCAATAATTGCCCCTTTGTCTTCATTCCTCCCCTCTCCTACTCTGTTTTATTCTCCATCTTCTCTCCCTGTCTCAGCATTTAAGCCACGAGGAAGCTGACAGTGGAGGAGGCAGATGCAGTGACCAGGGGAGTTGCCCCAGTCGAGTGAGAGCTGTTGTGTCTTTTGCACTGGTTTCCTTTTCCTTTTTTATTCTTTTTTTTTTATGAAGACTCCCCATGATTGCTTGTTTCCTGCAGAGCTGTGATGAATTAGACTGCAGCTTCAGCCCATTCTCCTACCAGGACCCTGGAGAGTGCCGCTCCTATTCTGAGGGCTAGAGACAGCCAGTCTGCTCAGGCCACACGCACTTTACTGTACCACCAGATAATGCACCCTCTCCATCATCAGGCAAATTCATTTTCCAAGCCTTAGCCATAGTGTGGGAGCACACGCCTATGTATTTGCAGCAGTTGTGCAGCGATAGGAGTAGCAGCAGAAGTACTCGGTGGTAGCGCGGACCCTTTATGTGCAATTTCATAAGTTCTGGGGTCAACAATTACACATGACATCAGTACTAAAGGAGAACACATGAGAGAAGTAGCAGTCCAGTCTGTTCATCATGTTGGAAATGCCACAGCAAGGAATGAACAAAAGTCTAATAAATACTACATTATTGCACCACAGTCAGTAAAGAGTGGAACATTTAAATACAATAACTGAACTAAACTGAATGGAATCACAGTCGTTTGATTACTGGTGTGTTTAGACACAGACTAGGGTTATTTCATAAGGAAACACTCGATGTCCATTAAAACAGCTCTTACATGGGAGAGTCATTTATGCATAGCTTAGTTTTTTATCTTCATCCTCGTTGCTACAATCTTCCAGTACATGGTAGGATAAACATGCTCTCCTCAGGTGAAAAGGGGACATATTACTAAGTCTCCTGAACTAGATATTTTCATTTTATCCCTCAGTGGACGTATAGTTCTTGCATTGTGAAAAATTGCATTCATAGCCTGTTTACAATGCGCACCCAAGAGTGCTGATATACATGCGGCTGTCAAGGATGTGTGGCAAGTATCAGCCTGTAATGACATGTTGTTCTTCACTCTGGCGTGAGTGAATACAAAACTGTAGGACAGTAGATTACATATTACGTAGAGTTTGCTCTGAACTATAAATCGTCTGTTCTTTTATGACTTCACCAAGGAACACTGCACTGCTAAACAGTATGCATATGTGTTTGTCCAATACATATACTTATGTTGTGGAATCAAAATTACTCTCATCTTCTTGAAAGCTTCTTCTTAGAGGGAAAAACAGTTGATTTGCTCCTTGCTAAGGAAAAAAAGCCTTCACATGCAACAGAAGTATTTATTATGCTAATTATATATTGAAATCAACAAGGAATGCTATACCCAAACTGGAGAGTGCAGTCATTACCAGCAGAAGGACTGTCTTTTGCCTGAGCAAGTAATAAGTACTCAAAACAGATGCTTTCATCTAACTGATTTAAAATGTGACGCATTTAGAGAAAATGTCTGTCTTCTGTGAATAATACTGCGAGGGTGTGTGTGTGTGTGTGGGGTAGTGGGGGTAGCTTTCAAAGTCCAGTTGATATCCTAAGAAGAACTGTGACTTTGAATACTGCCCTTTAGATAAAGAATAAATATTTATGAAGCAAATCAAGTGTGACACAAAACAAATGCACTTCCAAATGAATGTGTTTTATTGTTACTGAGTTTAATATAAGTTTTCATCTAGCGAATATTTCAAAGCATATAAGTAGTTTTCAGTCAGTACGCTAATTATTTGTGAAATTTCCTCCCTTGCTTATCATCTCCATAGATTATTTAATAAATGGCTTTGAAAATGCAAGTGTATGCTGATGACACGACTCTGATCAGCTGTGCTGCAACAGCTTTTCTGGCTTAAGTGGCAGTGAGCCCAAACAAATAACCAAATAAAAGCCTGGGTAAAAAATAAATACAAGTAAAATTTCAATGGACATAGTCACTATGGCATTATTCATATGTTTCTGTACTTTCATTTTGAAGTGACAACTTCAACATGTTGGCCATCAAAGACATTCCGACTGAGTGTAACCTTTGACCTTCTATTTATGTTTATTCTAAAAACGATCATCTTTCTTTACTAAAATAAGACTTGAAGAATATTGATTGAAAACATAAATTCAAGAAGAAAATTTGCAATGAGATTATAAACCAAGTGAGAGGCAGAGAGGCTCCTGCATTAAATTTTATACTAATTTATCTGTTGCTGGTTTTTAACCTCTGTTGGCCACCGAAAAGAAGGCAAGTTTAAGGAACCTCAACATTAGCTTTACAGATCGTGGGGCTACTTTAGTTTTGTTATACTGAGTATATGACATTGGATGAAATTCCAACAGAAGAAAGACTCAAAAGCATGGAACTCCAAAAAAAAAGTTCTTACTTATGGCAGAGGTTTAGTACATAGAGAAAACACTGGAGATGAGGCAGCAGTATGCAATTAATGCAAGGTAAAGTTTGAAACACAGAAAGCTATGTCTAGATACCGCAAGTTATGTAGAAAGAAAAATGCATGGAACATTGTCCACGTAAGGAAGAAAGGCAGTATACAGATGAAAGGGAAGGACAAGGCTGGAATGAACTAGGGCAGGTCAGGCATTCACAATCGGGGAGTGGGTATAAAAATATGTGAAACAACACAAGTGATATTAAAATAAAAACAGTGAAAAAGAGCTAAACAAACAAGAAACGGAAAAAAATCCAACAGCAGACTGGGATCTAACACATAATACACCTGAGGAAAAGGATTCCAGCAAAGATTGAACCACACTTTAATGGTGCCAGCGTCTAGCATCTGTTGGTAACAAATCCCATAGCGTAAAAGTTCAAACACCTAATCAACATCTTCCTCGTGGGGAGAAACCGGTGGCCACAGCTTGAGCCACAGTCTGTAAATCGCATATCTATAGTGTCTTGGAGGGTGCTTGACTTACAGTCCTCACTTTAGCATGCTTGATAAAATGAATAAAAAAAAGCAACTACTGAAAGGATCCCCCGACCATATGTTATATGCAATGCTAATCTATTTCCAGACTCATTTGCACTCTCTCCTTGTAGGCTCAGCAGCACCTTCTCGTACAAAATCTTCCTCCAAACTGCTATTCAAATATGAAACAAGCTCCCCAAGTACAGAGTTGGACAGATAACAGAGAGAGACCTTCAAGCCTTTAAGGCAAGCGTACACAGACACTTCTAGACCACACTATTTATTTCCCTGCATACCGCAAAGTGAAGCCAGAAAAAGCATTCCAACCTCTAAATGTATAATCACATAATATAAAATCTTAATTCACTTTAGTTTATACGAAAAATTATTATAAAATATTTTGTATTTATTTTCAGCTGATATTAAAATGAAACTATGCGAAACTTGACAAATCATTTATTACTAAATAAATATTAGATAATAAAAAACTAAACAAAAACCTTCGACGCTGCTAAGCCTCCAGTTCTCTCTGCTCTACTTCTGAAGCTCATATGCATTCAATACACTGACCAAAGCAATGTGCCTGGCTTTCAGATGCCTGAGCAGACCAGCTGGGCAGCTTGTGAAGCTCCACTGCTCGCGCACACCGAAGATCAAATCTGGTCAAGGCAAGAGCAGTGCCTGTGGCCTCTGAACAAACTTGAAGGCAACAGAAAAAGGGCTACCTTTTGCTCACTTCTAATTTTGAGAAATGTCATTATTTTGATGACAGAGTCATGGTTTAATCTAAAAGGCAGAGACGAAGCATTTGCATCCAAGGAATAATGGAAACTCATCCCTCCGACAAACTGTCATGGGGCAAAAGTATTGACCTGAACAACAAGCCAGTTTTTATTTTTTTTAATTTTTTTTTAACCTTTGCCTGCACTGGAAAGACATCTCTACAGTCTTACAGAAAGCACTTAGAGTAAAAGCATATTTCAGACTAAGAAGGACTGAAAGCTCGAGGTCACACCATCACTTGGGACACACAGGTATTCATCTTTCCAGCTGTTTCCTTTGGCTCTGAACAGACTGTCGCTATCCTTGGATATGATGTTTTGATCTAAACGTGAAGGATAGTTGATGCTTTGTTCTAAATAAATATCTTAGCTTACCTGTCCCTTTGATTGTTTGTGTTAGTCCTTACAAATAATGTGCCAGCGCAAGCAAGCCATAGAGGACAGGTGGCATTAAGAAAAATCATCACGTCAAACAGCTCATTAGTTTCCTGGTGCTTGTCACCACGGAAGTGCTCCGCATCCATGGTGTAGCCATGTTTGAATCCAGCAGGGATGTTGCGGCACATTCGGGCTGGCTCTAAGTGTAACGGGCTTGTCTCTTGCTGTGGAGCATCTGCACTATACTTTGTGTAATATGCACTTGTGCATGCACATCTTCAGTGTAGAGCAGCACCATGCAACAGAACATTAGAGTGACTTTGATTACACACTTCTCTCATCCTAACAAAGCATTCTTGACACTGCGTGTTCCTCACCACATATACCCAGCGGGATTCACATCTCTCTGCATTTCTCCTTCCTCTCCTCCCTCACCCTCTTTATCTCCCCCCCCCTCTTTAATCCAGCTTTTCCTCTCTCTCCCTTGTTTTGTTTAACTTTTATTTCTTCTGCAGCACTCAGGGAGCGGCACCTGGTGAACATTATTTTCAAAAAGCATCATCATGCATCATTGTAAGGATACATGCTCTAATCAGCTGAACCATCTGGCAAACGGCTTATGCACCATCAAGCTTAAATGCTGTGCATCTGTTGATCAAATGGATGTCTCATTGTTTTCAGGGTAACACCCTTAACCTCGGAGCCTCTTTGTACTTAAGCCTGCTGTCAAACAAGGTTTGGTATGTTGCAGAGGTTATGGAGATCATTTAAATAAAAGACTAGTGTCACGTCACACTTTCATCCCAAGATCGGGAAGGGTTTTCATCTATAAAACCATTATTGGAGCTTTATGTTAATGCAGAGCGGTATGTGTTACTCAGAAAGGCAGTAGTGTGGCTATCAATAGGTAATAGCTCTCATTTCAGAAGGAAAGGGGACATTAACCTTTCTACCTTTTATGCTTTTGTACACAACTGCCAAATGTCAGAATTTAATTAAGCTGATGAGACGTCTTAATGCGGAAATTAAACCTCTGTTGAAGCAGGGAAGCACTGTGCTCCCAGACCCTAAAAAACAGATTCTGATATTACAATGAATAATTCCACTGACTCGTGGCAGACATCCTACAGTCTCTCAGTAGTGTCAGAGTCTCTTGGCCTACTTATACAGACAGCCTTGCCAGTAATGTTATGTATTCAATGAACTCTAAATAAGTCATAGCCACAAGTGTGAAAAGGGAGAGAGAAAATAGCTGTGTATACCAAAGCAGCACGTTAGTCTACCACTGCTGCAACTGCTGGCAGACACATTCATATTAACGAATAAAGGGGAAATAAGATATTTTATATTAATGATAGTCCTTGGAACTTCATGAAATCGATGATTTCTCTCAGGGATTAAAAATGTATTACATGCAATAATAAAAGGTAATCAGTGAATGGAAGCTTGCATAGAGGCATGTTCAAAATGACATAAATAGCACCAGTTCAAACACATCAGATTCACGGGCTTAAAGACACTTCTGATTCTCCTCTTACGCCCCACGACCACAAATATCTTACTTTCCACTCTTTTCACAAGAATTAATAACACTGAATTCCTAACAAAAGCAAAATCAGCATTATTTCCTTTGAAGTTAGGCACTGATTTTTATGATGAGAGACTACAGTGCAGAAGAGAAGAGGCTGGACAAAGCCCTCACACACACGCACAGTGTTTTCATATCTTCGTGGGGACATCTAATCGACATAATGGATTCCCTAGCCGCCCTAAACATCAAAAATGGATGCCTGACCCTCAGCCTAACCATAACCCAATAGTAACCCTGACACTAAAACCACATTTTGAGTCTGAAAAATGCCTTTAAACTCGTGGGGACCGGGATTTTGTCCCCATAAGGGCCGTTGCTGCCCACAAGCAACGTAAACTTCCAATTTTGGTCCCCACAAAGATATGTAAACACGGGCACACACACGCACACACAGAGATAGGGGAAGATAGACGTGCAGGGAGGCAGGGAGAGATGTTCCCAGCCTTTCAGTTGCACTGTCTTTCATCAGCACTATTGTGTTGCCAAATACAGGTAAGCATGCTGAACACAAAGATGTGAATTCGAGCACTGTCAGAGCTATACGCATCAAAATATGAGTTTCTCAGCAACGCTTAGCCCCACGTTTAATCACTGTCTCGGATTGATTACGGCCACCCCGAAAGTGCACACACTGCACTGGAAACATCACTGTGCATTTTTGACAAATGGGTCTCCTCTCTGGATACATTTGCTGAAGGTGAAAATTATACTTTTTCACATACAGCACGTGTGCCCACTGCCATGTTCCATTCTTTCACTTCTTGTAAATTTATATAAATTGATTTTAAAGGGTAAATTTAATGGTTAAGAAGAGTCCCTAGCGTTTCATTTTCTCACTTATTAATTCAACTGACTGTTGGTGGTGGTAAGCTGGATGACAGAAAAATTGTAAATTAAAAAAAAAAACACCAACTTCCCCCCCCCCCAAAAAAAAAAATAAATTCAC
>VOQK01027615.1:0-11543 GCA_015052645.1 Benitochromis conjunctus
CGGCAGGAGCGCCCTATAGGGCCCCATAGCTAATTTTTGGTCCCAGTATCCCCTAATAAGATTAATTTGGCTCTGGTTTGTGCTGACAGTGTGTAAATCAGTATATAGCATTTTTCTTTTGATGGCAATAAAGAGTTATTTTCATGAGCATTGGTCACAAGGGAATTACAGTAATGTCTTTCTCCATTAGACTCGGGCCACACATGCCACTCTGTCGCGCCTTTTACTCACTCGCAAATATACAGACACACAGGCAAAGCCACGTGGGGGTACACACCTATGCGCTCAGACATGAAAGGAAGTCTAAAACAAGCACGTCGCACTTGTGAGAAGGGTCAGAGCCAAGCAGGTGATGATGCTTACACTGACAGAGCAGTGAATGTTCTAAGCAAATGGCAATCAGTGTTAGAAAAAACCAAGAGAGTAGCTTGATTTACACGTTGAGCACTTTTACGAGTTAATGTGGAAAGCAAGCTGAGATAAGATCAATGGTCCACTTCTGTCTCCCTAAAGAAAGCAGTGAAGAAGGTGGATGAGGCTCTCAATTACCCCCCTTCCCCCACTACCTTTAAAACCCTCAAATATCTCCCTTAAGTAAAAACAACACCCGTAAACTCTATTCCTCCTCCTTGTACTCTTTTCCTCTTCCCTCCCTACCCCCCTTCCACCACAGCCCCTCTCCCTGCTCCAGGATTTTTGCTGTACAAACCAGGAACAGATGTCTGCTGAGGCCGTGCTGAAAGACCCCGCTGTTCTGGATGCCAGCCACATGCTTTTCATTCAGAGATGAAGGCTCACAGCTCGCCTTCTTGTGAAGCCAATTTAAAAAAAGAAGAAAAAAAAAACCGAGTGGAAAAAAACAAACTCTAAATGCCTTCAAGTCTCTTCAAAAGCAGTACATATACAAGCACACCTTTTTTTGTCTCCTCTCCACCATGCATTGTTCCCTGCTTGTGCCTCATTCTAGGATGTTTTCCTCTTCATTCGTGGACTTAGAGGATGGAAAAGCAAAAAAACAAAAAAAGTCACGACATGCCACTGACAAAAATATTTCTTGAAAGAAGTCGAGGACTTCAGGAGCTGCACGCACAAATGTATCCAGTATACTCACAGCCGCAATGAAAGTCATCTCCGTTTTAAAAGCTTGCCCCCGTGTGCCGAAAAATAACACGTTATTTGGAGTCATAGTCTTAAGATCACACAGATATCCCAGCGTCGGATCCAAATCAAATACTGCTAACTCAAAATTAACGTGGCGACTAGAAGATATACCCAAATGCCCAGCGGCGAAACTGTCCAAACAAAACATCCATTTTGAGCAGGATCACCAAATGAGTATGTTATATAAGGGGAAAGTCTTATTCACAGATTCCGAATTGAATGTTAAAAAAACATTAGCTTACAATTAGTTTAGTGAGCTGCTTGGGAACTACGCTCTTAAACCTAATTTATTGTTGAGGGGTGAGCTCTATGTAACTCTCTGTAAGTCAAAATAAATTTGTGTCTTGGAGCTTTTGGCACATCGTTACATCCAGCTAAATCCCTGACTGAGTCTTTTTCTTCTTCTTTTTTTTACTTCAAGTGTGATAATATCAACCTTTCAAAGTGGCATAATAAAGCTCTTTGTTGTGGAGTTTAAGATGTTGACACACTCCCTCTTTAGAGGCCGCAGCTATGGGAAGTTTTGAGACAAAAGGTGGTGCTGAAAAGCTGAATTAGCCTGTCAATATTTGGGCATTCAAGCATGTGTGTTTGAAGCTCCAACGTGAAGCATAGTGTGTGTGTGTGAGAGAGAGACTGTGGATGTGTTGGTGTTCCTGGAAGCTTCACAGAGCTCGGAGGCAGCTTACATATTTAACAAGTGCAGATTAGGGTAATTTTTGATGTAGTGGGGTGGGTAACTTTTCCGCCCGGTTGATCTCACATGTAATGATTAAACGTCACACCAGGTGCTTCAAAAGACAAAACTCATCGTGAACACAAAAGTGTCAGTATCTTGACTGTAGGATGAGCAAAGTCATTGTGCTGAATCACGCTCTTTTTGTCCCCTAATACTGCACTTTCAAGGAGACTATAGGATTACACTGAAGAAATGGTACAGCTGCAATCATGAATCATGGTTTGCAGTGATATCAATATTTAAACAGGTCTTTAAATCCTTTGATCCTTTCTTATTCCTTCCTGAACCACAGCGATGCATTCGCACTCTGCCGGAGTTAAAAAAAACAAACAAGATAAAACAAAAATCCTGCTTTATTGAAGAAATTCAGATTTACACAGACTGACAATGGGAACATGCATGTTATTGGGTTTTGGAGGGTTTATTGTTTTATTTCTTCTGGTAGCACACTATCCCCCAGCCCATCCCCCAGGACAGGGAAAAGGGGAGGGGGTGGGATAGAGGAGTGAGGGTTCGGAGCCTTCACTGATATCAGAGCCCTTTTATAACTCCCAGTTCTGTGCTTTGAAGTCACAGCCAGACAACTCAGGAATTCTACTCCCCCGTTTGACAATGAGGAGGGGGATGGTCATAGCTGCTCCGTGTGTTTAGCCAATCTTCTCCTATATGAAATCATAAGGAATTTTCAACTGTCTCTGCAGCTGATCAACCAGAACCGCGTGGCGAAACTTCTATCTGGCGTGGGGGTCCTGTGTGAAAACACTGAGCTGGGGTGAAAAAAAACGTGTCTGCGATGAATCGAACAGAAACGCCTAAAACTCCTAAACACATTAAATCAATATTGCTGTTTTTCTGTTTCGCTTGGACCTGTTTAATCCAAACTCCAGACATCTAAGAAGCCATAATCCAATAATTACAACTGGAAATGTGACAGAGTAATCCGATCCCAGCGAAGAATTAATTAGCAGAATGTGGGATCAAACAGGGAAATGGTGTTAGCTTCTGATAGCAGAGATACATTTTATCTTTGAGGAAGCTCTGTCTGATAGGTGGGGAAATTATAAAGCATTAAAAGGGTCCCCAGGGATGTTGTATATCTTTACAGGACATTTAGTTTAGGCCCATTTTTTTAGCAGCATGAATGGAGCTTCCACTTAATATCTTGAATAAAATACTGAGTTGAAACTCAAGATATGATCTAGTATAATTTTCATTCTTGACTGTGGTTTATTTTAGTAGTTTATATTCTATATTCTGTAGTTGACTTGTTTTAGATTTATAAGGATACATGTTTTTTTAGTTTTATGCACAAAAATAATAACTGTACTACTAACTAACAAAACTTTTTACTTTCCTAAACACAGCAGTTCAACAATCAAAGATATCCAATGGGAACAAAAACAGCAGTCACCAAAAAACAGTGATCGCTCACATCTCTTTACAGAAATCCCCAAATCCTCAAGGAAAGTTTAAATGCCAAATTGTAACTCAGAAATGATGCAAATTGATTCTTTTAGTCACTTTCTGACATAAAGTAACCACTACCAGATTACATTTTACCACAAACACCCATCGAGACCATTATATGCAATGACTGTGCTTCGGTCTGTCCACCTTGTCTCAGTCCACATGGAAGTAGTTTCAAAGAAAGCATGAAAAGCAAAGGGTTTGCTGCTTATAGGTTAACAGCCATTCGGTTTTGTGGTGTGATTGAGCCACTAATGCAACCAGCTAATAGCACAAATAAATCAGGGGTATGACTTTGATAGAAGTGAGGGAGGGATCCACCTACTAATAAGTGCCAAGCTTATGCCTTTGGTGGTTTTCCTTCAGGGGAGTGTGAACTCAGCCTCCTCTGAAGCCGAGTAAAGTTCTCTTTAATTTGCCATGAGTGGGTGGTTTATAGCCCTGATATAATCCATAACTCTTCCACTATTACAACCACCTACCTCACAGATTGTCTGTGCCGCCGTGTGAACTTCTTGCAGTTTCTGTCTGAGAGCCTCAGACTCTCTAGTACCCCTCAAAAAGGCACGCTAATTGAAGTGATGTAATGTTATGCCACAGAGAGCTGCCCACTGGGAGCAGCGCTAGAATGGGAGGCACTGAAGAAAAAGACACAACCCGAGCGACGATGCCAGCAGCCACAAGAGCAAACTTTATATCCCTCAGTCTGAGAAATGACTACCTTTCCAACCAGCCTGTGTGTGTGTGTGTGTGTGTGTGTGTGTGTGTGTGTGTGTGTGTGTGTGTGTGTGTGTGTGTGTGTGTGTGTGTGTGAGTTGCTTTGCCAAGCCGCTTCACACATGGGGCTCATGGCTGTCATAACCCATCCAGCAATGTTGGCAGGGGAATAACCGCTGCAGTGTTGTGCCGGAGCCAGACATGACAGAAAAAACAACAACCTACAACTCTGCAAAGACATCAGCATGTCTTCACACATGCCTGTGAATACAGTTTGCCTCCACTTAAGTCAAAAAGTTCTCAGATCAGCTTTCAGGGGAAAAAGAAATGTAACAGCTCTGAAGTGCCTGACAGACTCATCCCATCAGCAAATTCAAGCACACACAAAAACACCTGGCATGCTTTCCCCCCTTCACAATAATGAATTTTGTATAAACTGTCAAATATATATAATGAGCATGCAATCCACATCTTAACACACACACACAAAACTCAGAATTAAAAGACACCACTAAATCACAATAAATCAGTCTTGTGCCGTTCTTGAAAATCGTTTAAATGATATTAAATTTGAATCAATAGAAGATCACCTTAGTTTGAAGAAAGTCAGAAAATAATGAATAAGTGTAGTACTACCTGCATGTTCTTCTGCTTTTGATCCAATGCGCTGTACCTCTCAGATTCCTCCATCCCTCTCCGGAGGAAGGCGTTCACCACAAAACTGTCTCCTGAGACGCGGAGAATACACACCGATTAGCAGGTACAAATCTCAGGCTAGTCCTGCGGTTTAATAGAACCATTTACAAACCATTACGCAAAAATGATCTGCGTTTATCCTCACCTTCAGGGTTCTCTCTGCGCTTGCACGCTACAGATCACGACGCACGAGGATGTAAAAGAGACACTGGTTAGTTTTATTTAGGCTACAATATTCACATTGTGTCATTTCTCTTCATTTTTATTTATTCATTTATTTATTTATTACTGTCTTACCGTGTTTAGACTGAAGTTTCCCCATTCTTTAAATCCCTCTTTCCTGGATCAGTAAATGTATTCCGAAATCCGCCACTTACTCTACATGATCACATTGTTTTTAGTTTAGAAAGAAGAAAAGTCCAACTTCATCCAAAGGTGCGCACATATATCGAGCTATCATTGAAGCGTCGCTTGTCGGTGATGAGATGATCTGATAAAAATCGCTAAAATGATCTGTGAGCGGCTCAGGTTGCGTTCGCAGTCTGGCTTCCAGCTTTACTCCAGTTGAAATGATGTAAAACCGCTTGAACGCAACACAAACGGGAGAGCGGGGCATCAAGGTAGCAGAAGAAGAGAGGTACACTTCCGGTGCAGGACTTTACAAAATAAAACACATCATAGGCGCAAGTTGAACTCACCCTATAGGTTTGAAATACATTTTATACATGTAAGCATGATAAGGTTTTTAAAATGCAAATGTTGACTACTATGATATCAGATAAGCTGGTGGTATTTCTTTTTTATTGGTTGGTTTTAGTTTATTGGTTACTGTTGCTATCACTGGTTATCATTTATAATGATTATTATTTACAAGAGTTGATCGTTCTTATTTATTATAGGCATAATAAAATGAAATTAATTCCAATACCCACCACCATTATGCAGGTCAAGTCTTAAAACTGTTAAGGCATTTTAGAGAGAGCAAGTGCAACTTCATAGCATGATTACTGACGACTGCATACAATTGGTGCAGCCCCCCCCAATTCAGACAAAACACCTCTACAGATCACACCAAATCTCAGCTTGTGCCCAAACGTTTTGTTTTTGTTTTTTTGATTTAGGCCAGTATGCTATGGTATTGCTTTTTATTATATTCCATCACTGAATACAAAAAAATTGTGAGTTACCTCAAATTTTCAACTTGATAATGGAAAGTTTAAAGTTTCTCAGAAGTTGCATAATTTCTCCATTAGAATCTGTTTTTTCCTAAGTTCTCTTAATTTTGCTGTAACATATTCCTACCCTTATTTTGAAAAGCCAATTCTTTTTCCGGTTAAAGGTTATGTCTCCCTTGACGCGTTGAACAATCGTTGGCAGTTCGTGTGCAGTTGAAAGCTGAACCGTGTCCTCTGTTGGTGTCATCTTCCTTTTGAATCCATTCATGGTTTTTTTTTTTCTTAGGTTCATATTTATGACAATTATTTTTCATTATTCGGTCATTTGTTGTTCTGTTTACACCAGTGGTCAATTGATAACTGAATCAAAAACAAAGTGAATTATCTCCAAACAGCCCCGTGGTTATAAAACCTTGGTGTGTGAGACCACAGATAGGCTTCCTATTGTCGTTTCCAGTATTTGTTTTTCATATATGCACAGCAGATGCCAAAGATAACCATTGTTTATTGAAGACAGTCAGGAAGAACATGTTGTACTTCAGCCCAGCAGACTTCAAAAGCTCCTCAGCACTTTTATAGTTTGTTTCCTTTGGCACAGTGTTAAAAGAGCCCAATCGCAGGACACATTCCACGCGCTATATAAATATTAATTTACTACAGCAATGTCTCGCTCAGTGTGAAGCTGATGTTTCTGTTTAGTAAATGTTCCCCGGTCGTGCAAATCCTTTTAGAAATCAAGAGAGGTGTTACTTTGATCTTTTGTGTGGAAACCTAGACACAAACTGTTGTGATACACTCTGTTGACTCCTCCATGTGCTGCTGTCACGTCACAGTCGTGCACTTAAATCTTGTTGGTGGAGAGCTGTGCAGATGAGCATGTATTCTCAGAGCCACTGAAACATGTTATTCTGTGTGAGGGTGGTACTGTATGACAGTGTCCCAGTTTTGCTACCATACCTTGAATGTGCAGCAGTATAGCTCTTTCTATCAGTTTGACTGCTATATGACTCCTCAAAGACACAGAAATCTTAGATCACTGTCTGCGGTTGACAGGACGAGTCGACATTTGCATATCTCATTGATGGCAGCTTCCTTTGATCCTACTTGCTGCGCCTAATTATCACAATTTCTTCATGCAGCCCGGGTTCCAGGATTCAGTCTCTTTACAAGGTAGCTCCCCTTCATCCTCGTTCTCCTACGCCTTCTAACATCCTGCTTAAATGGATGACAAACATATGGGGTACAGAAATCTCAACAGACTCGAGAAACAACAACTGTTCATAATTTCTGACAGGACAGCCTTGACTGGGAACAGAGAGAGCGAGCTGCGGTTTTCTTCTGAAGGAAATGTTCATTTGGATAAAAGCACTAGTTTATGATCAAAGGCTGCCATGTAGAAGAATTGAAAAGCCAACACTGCTTGGGCTTTATGTGCTCTAGGTATGCATTTGTGCAATGGATGTGGATTAGCACGCTGGCAAAGGCGCAAAGCATTTCTAAACTAATCAACTGAGTATCACAATTTTAGACCAGCAATGTAAATCATAACCTCTTAGAACCTCAGAGGAGATGAGTGATAATTTCCATAGTTCGTGTGCAGCTCGGCTCAATTTCCTCTTACCGTGCATATAAGTAAGAGTGTAAGTTAACCCCCCACCCCATTTGAATCACCATTGGCACATAAAGGTATATTCCATTGCTTTCAGCAATGTACCTGAACAACGGTTGAGAGGATAAACATCAGACTGTTTGTTTTGTTTGGAGTTTTCTGACATTTTAAGTCTGCTTGAAACAGTGATAAAATCCCCATAACAATAAGGCTTTTGACTTTTCTTCCTTCTCCGGCTTGATTGCCTTTTAACAGCTGCCTGCTTTTGGAGCGACTACAGTGAAAAGAAAAAGGCCTGCAGACAGAGCAATTATGGTTTTATTTACCGTGCCCGTTCTTACAGCTCTCCCTTTCTCTACTACCCCCTTTTTCTCTCACCTTTGTAATCACTGATCAGATTAGAGACAAGTTGAGCTCCCTCGTGTGATTCATCTTACCCAAAATTTCACTGACAAATGGATATAATGGGAGCCAAACAATTAGGTACGAAAGATAACATGACACTAAAGGGGCAATTCACACAAATGGAGTCTTTCTGCATGAGGGGAAATCCATTCTGGGTAGGTCTTGATTATAGTATAAATCTTTTTTCTTTTTTCCAATTTTAATTATAGACTTTTGACAGCATAATCAAATCCACCAATAAAATACTTACAAGCTTAATAAAACAAGCAATAAGGGTCATTGTAAAGGTGACAGAGATATGATCGAGCAGGTCTGGAGCGTGCGAATGAAGACAAATCCAACATTTGCTTTCCTTTTACATTCAGGAACAGCCCACAGGATCCACCTTTGAAGTGGAATGAAAAAGCTGTTGCCAGCAACAAACAAAGGGCACATTGTTTGAAGCCGGCAGCTGACATGCAAAGCAGCAGAGCATTCACAGAATGCAAAACATGTTCATACGAACAACGAAACCACCGATCTGTTCATGTAAACTGTGTTGAGGACTGATGCATTTCAAACTCGGTCATCTTTCAACTCTTTGGTTTTTAGTCCACATTGGGAGACCGCAACATGTAAAAGCTCACAGTCCCATATCATAACTATGCATCACTTTAAATCCCCATGCATGTCTCATAAAGGAGGAATATTAAGGTAGAATTGCTCTTTTGTTGTAAGGTGACATTTTATATTTGAAGGACTTTTTGTTGGCAACCCTCACACCAAAAATACATTGTTTATCTAGTTGAAACAAACTTACCACAAGGTTAAATGCAATTACTTTTTATTGCCACCTTGTCTTTTTGCCCTTACTGAGACAACCGTGCAAGTCAAAAACTGTAATAAAAAGAAGTCTCTTTACGTCTATAACTGCATGACAGCCTCTGTGCGCCCCCAAGTGGTGACCTCAGTGTAATAAAATCTCCAGTGCATCCAATGTCTTTGCACAACACTGCAATCATGAAACACTGCTGTTTATTATAATGCTATATACCAAAATAAAACCAATAAAGAACAAACCCAGAGAGTTTAAAGAGGATTTATCACATTCATTTAAAAAACAAACAAACATATGAACAGATCACAAAGCAGATTGTATGTGACGGTAAAGCTCACTCACTTCTGTTACATCAAGTGATTCATGCACATGCATAAACCCCCTCTGCAGGGGACACAGCCGGCTGAGCTTACAAACTTATCAAATGAAATAAGCAACCTTTAATGGGACCAATTAACAAGAACACTTAACACACACAAAAAAGGTTAACCGTTCATAACAAATTGCAACGTGTTTACTATATTTCTGATTTGTTGTCCAGTGAGTCTGTTGGCCCATTGTGGGACTCACATTTCTTTTCAACAAGCTGTCATGTCAGCATAGCTACACACTGGCTGATCCAATGTCTGTGCACAAATATTTAAGGAAAAGTTCAACTTTTTTTTTTTTTTTTTTTTTTTTTTCATAAAAAAAAAAAAAAAAAAAAAAAAAAAAAAAAAAAAAAAAAAAAGAAGAAGAAAAACAACCTGATAACAACAACCCGGCCCTTGTGATAACATCTTTTATTAATTCACAATCTTGAAAATGCTGCTTTAAACAAAAACACGGGTCACATGGTCACAAGGATTTTGTTTCCTTTTTTTGTCAGTGATCTCTTGTAAACCTTCATTTGTTTAATTTGTTTAGCAAAATGTCCAGAGTTAGCTTTGGGGTGGCGCTGTCTCTTTCTCACACACGCACTCTTGTAAAAACACACAAAGCATTTCCCAGTATGTGAAGAATCCCACAAGCTACTCTGTCTTTCACTTAAGAGGATGTTCAAGTAGTTAAATTGGTACATAGTGACCGCATTTTATTACCTCATGGGCCACTATTTATTTAAAATATTAGACTTTCACTTCTTCGTTGAGCAGACATTTCCTGGATCTGATCCCCTCAGCAGTGGATGTTGGTTATATTTGCTTAGATTTGTTTAGAGAAGGACTTTGTTTGGCACGTCTTTTCCTCTCTGGCGTGGAGTTCAGGAAAGGGACTATCTGCAGCGTTTTCACTCCACCTCCTAGCCACCCCAGCCAGTCTGCTTACACTAGGGTCAAATTTAGTAGCAGCGCCCCCACCCCCTCCGTCGCCCTTGAAGTGGTTCTGCAATCCTGTGTGGGTGTAATTATGATGTCCTCCTCGTAGGGGTGTGGTGGAGTACAGAAATACAGCAGCTTATTTTCGCAACCACTTTTTCTCCGCCCTCATATCGCCTATCTTCCTTGAGATGTGGGTTTTCCTGGGTGAACATTGCCTTTCCAGGATTCCAAGATTAATGGTGAAAATCCTCTTTAATAACAAGGCACAGAGGACCACCCATTTGACATATTACGTTGCCTTTTCTTTACTTAAAGTTTAAGAAGGGGGCCACAGAAATAGATCCCAGACTGCGCAGCTGGAATCAGAAGCACAAGATATTCTCACATCATCTCACAAAATGGTTAAGTGGGTCTGTAGTACAGCACAGGATAAAATGGGATAAAAATAACTGAAAAGTTGGAAAAAGTCCTGCATTACATTGTTCAAAACATTAAGCACAACCCACTTTAAAATAGTCTAAATAAAACAGAATGAAAACATGGATCACCAAAATAATATTATAATTATCTAAATAATGCCTCCCCCCAAAAAAACACACACAACATAAAAATATAAAAATAAAAATACATACACCATATAAAAAAGTGAAAATGTAATAGACTAAAACAGCATATAAAATGTTTAATATAAAACAACAGAATGGCTTTATAACAACTGTGTACGCTACACATATCTGGATAGCTATTTGATATTTACCTCCTTTGGTGCCCATTTATGAATAAAAGGTCTTTCACTTATAAAGTAAACTGTAGTAAAAAAAAAGTCATAATCATAATATGAGTTCGAAACAAAAACATGTTAATCTTGAACAAATATGTTTACTGTATAAATAATAAATAAAACATCACAGTTGAACAGGTTTGCGTCCACCTATATAACATAGTGTTTCAGCCTCACCGCACAAATAAGCATGTGGGTGCCAGCTTATAAAACAATGTTTTTGTTGCTTCTTTATTTAGAACAGAATTGAGATTAAGAACATTGCCTGATCGGGATCATTTTCTAGATGGTATCTGAGATTTTGATGTTCTGCGCAGGAGGAATCACCCTTTTATTGTGCCTCTGATTGCACCACATCAGCAGTCATGCAGGATGACTCATTTCTTTGCAAGCAGACCATTCAGTTTGTGTTTTTTAACTGATGGTCTGTCTCATCCTCATCTTTAAACTCACTGTCAGACTCTGACTAGACAGGGCTTATATTGCTCACCTGGTTGAGAAGGTGACACATGTACTGAAGAGCTCTTACTGAAGGTGCCTGGGTTTGAGTCTGCCCCAGACCATTTCCGTTGTGTCAGTCCACCTTTCTCTCTACTGTCAGCACTGCTGACATGATAAATGGTAATAGGACTCTATTTTGAAAACTCTTTCTTCATTATTTTCCAAATCTTCAATCTG
>VOQK01027616.1:0-14656 GCA_015052645.1 Benitochromis conjunctus
TGCCTCCTCCTGTTTATCAGTCTCTCCAGCAGCACTGGCCCTCCTCGATGGCTGTCCTCCGATACAGCGTATACTGTAGTTAGCTTAAGGCTCGATTGTGTGTCCAAAAAAGTCGACGGTGCAATTTCCGTTCTCCTCCTGTAGTCTTTCTTTCGTCTTTCATCTTTGAGCGGCCTTTGTTTAGAAGGGTAAAGTTAAGAGTGGTGGATAAGCGGTGTGACGATTCATCACTCTTAATCCCCGCAGCCCTACCGTGCACATACACAGCTCTTTGGCAATCCATAGGTTGCAATAAAACAATCACTGACATTTTGTTCACACAGTGTCTGTCCATCATTTGGGCATCATACAGTTTGGAAAGCAAAAAAATATAGATATATACCAAAAACAAACTCTAGAATACTGAATCTAAAGCACGACTCCATAACAGCATGTTAGATTTTGATAAACCTCTGATTTTCTGCCTTACTTTATCTTTCCTCTACTCTTTGTAAAGACTCATAATCTGTAATGGAAGATGTGCCAAAATAGCTAGTAAAGGACTGAAAGAACACTTAAGACCATGGAGTCCAACACAATACTAAAATAAAAGGCTAAAAAAATGGCATAAGAGCTCTACAGGGCAGGTACGAACTGAAGCTGGCTTTTCTTTACCTTTTTTCTTTTTTTTTTTCCCAAAGAGACACGAGTCTAAAACAGAACAAAAACAGTCACCATTACTCTTCTATGCCACTGGTTTCACGAAGCGCAGACCGAGGGCAGACAAAGGAGCGAGCGAGCGCCACATGGCAGGCTAATGGACGTTAAAAACTCACAGAACTCATATCTAAAACTTTCAGAAACAAACCAAAGAAAAGAAAAAATGTCCTTTTTCATACTCCTTTCCTTCTTTGCCATTAGAAATCTAGATTCATTTGAGTTGTGTGGTTTAATATCTTTTTAAACTTCTTTTTTGTTGGGGGGGAGGGTAGGCATTCACTTGATATGTGTTGATTTCAGTCAAAAATGACCCACTGAACCGATCCACTGGTGCTGAAGCCTTCACAGGCCCTGTGAAGTTTCACGTCTGCGTCAGTCACGAGGGCGTACTTATCAGATTCCTTTCTTCATCAAGAATCCCATTACTAACACTTTAGCCAAACAGCCCATACTGTGCTGCCATTTGTAGTCCAAATGTCCAGATTGTCACAGGTGCTGTAGTCCAGTCTTCTTCTCGATTTCATCCCAGTGGCTCGTGGGTAATATTCAATGGTAGATCGATCATTAATACTCTTTTTTTTTTTTTCATTCCTTCATTCAATCACAGGCTTTTAGAATCGAGCAGGCTCTCTCCTGCAGGCAGAGGAGAAAATAAACTATAGGTGAGGGGAGATAGGGGTCAGATGTTCCCCTAGTTTAGGCCTCATATCATGTAGGGGAGATAAAGATCACAAGTTCCCACTGGCACATAGACAGTCGGGGAAACTCCAGGTTCAGCATTACCCCGTTAGACATCAGAGCAAGGGGGTAGCAGGAGCATTAGGAAGGGGACACGGGGGCTCGAGATTACAGATAGTGCTTCGTTTTCATATTGTCTGAGAACAAAATGACTTTTGAGGGGGCTCGCGTCGTCCCCCCACCATCATTGTCCAGAGTTCTCCTCTGTGTCCTCATGCCTCTGAGCAGCACCTCTGCTGGTTCATCTTAACTTTATGCTTGATCCCGTCGTACAGCTCGAAGTTGTAGTTCTCCAGTGTCGTGGAGGAGCGCGAGGAGAGCCCGCTGTAGGAGCAAGTGCAGTAGAGGAGGAATCCCGCGCACACTGCTCCCAGCAGGACGCCTAACGAGCTCATCACGATGATGGTGAGGAGGATTGGGTCGAGCGTGTACAGCCAGGCGTTGTCCTTGTCCTTCTCTGACACCAAGGTGACGGAGGGGGGGTCCATATTGGAGGAGGGGGTGGAGAAGGAGGATGGCCACCCTGGGAACACATAGTCTGGAGAGAAAATAGTAAATCTTAGCAAGAGATTCTAAAGCTGATGTATTCATGATCACAGTAGTTATTGATTAGCAACTTTGGAAAACGTAATGCAATTAATTACTCTAAAGGTACGATCTGGTGCATGTGGTGAGCGCTGAAGTGTGCACTCCTACTTAGTAAGGCAATCGGGCTAATCCGAATAATGAATGTATACACATGAACACGCCAATCCGCAATTAAGTACTGCATTTAGAGTGTTTTATGGAAGAACACACTGCAGACAAGCAGCAAAGCTGTAAACAGACAGTAAACAGACTTGTTTAGCGAGCTAAATCTGAGTACTCTCGTCTTGTTCCTGTCAAGGGGCTGGAAGAAACAAGGAGCAGTGGGCACACACACACACACACATGTAATCTGTGATTGTTACAGACAGATGTTTTTCTCGGTGCCCAGAAGGAAGCTGTCTGTCTCACTTTGTCTGCCGTGGAACATGAAAGAGGAGGAGGATGAACACACACCATGTGCACACGCAGACATGCACTTTTGCCAGCTCGCTCACACTCTTCTTCCTTTCTTTGCACACACAGCAGAGATTGTCTGTCACCGTTGCCACGGGCTCTTTTCTGGAGGAATCACAAGTGAAACGAGGAGCCATAGGCATGCCTGTTCCTAAAGAGCAATTTCACTTGTCTTTGGGTGAGACTTGTAAAACAGCCAGTGTAGCCCGAGGCCGCGAGGAGAGAGGAGGATAACCTCACCTTCGTTGATGGGGGGCTTGTGGTTGAAAACAGGATCTTTTTCGAAATCTATTGGCCTGGGATCTGTTAAAGAGACAGAAAGAATAAGAGTATTAATCTAAACCGTCCAGTCGTGCTGGAGCTACTCGAGAGTCCCGCCGCGATAACGTCGCTCCCTCTCTACGCTGCATTTGTAGATGGGTATCAAACAGCTCAAGGAGTGAGCGATCTTGTTTAAACTTTCTGAAGAGATCAGGGAAGAAAGCTTCTCCAAACTGTTTTGTTCTGCGCTCGGTCTATCAGCGCAAAACAACATCCAGCCTCACTGAACTTTTCTCCCAGACTACCTGCGCAAAGCCAGCAACTTCCATTATGTGATAAGCATCAGTGCTCTTTTTTTTTTTATTATTTGCTTAGAAATGAAAAGAAAGCCGAGCGATTTGGAAAGACCGGCTGAAACGAAGACACACAAAACAGTTTCATAGAAAAATATTACCTTTATTACCTTCACATTCACCACAATCTATTTTCTTTTTATTCCAAGACCGTGAAATTCAACAAGCTAAAATACCACTTTAAATGTGTGAGGCAGGCCAGAGTGCAAGGCTTTGGAGGTTTTGAGGGTTCAATTCTTCTGCAGTTTTATTCAAAGAAAATTGACATTACAGTCCCCAGAAAGAAACGGAGCAATATCTGAGCAGCTGATAATCATTTACTGCCGGGGCAGAGGAATCAAAAACACATTATGAAGTGAAACCGTAATAGATATTCAGAAGATAAAAGGTGACAAACTAATTTAGAACATATGAAAAAAAAGACACAGAGCTTCATTTCCTCAATTAGATAAAGTTGTTCGTCTGTGAGACAGTTTTGGCATCTTGCGATTACACCTTCAATAAACTGCATTTGCAAACTGTGCATATTCTTCAAAGCTTAACTAGCAGAGAGAGGGTTTCTTTTAAATGACACCTGCTGCACCGTTTGCTTATGAAATATCGTAGCACTGAGTTTAAATGAAAGACGTGGACGAAAACCGTCTTCATGTGTTTCAGTTTTCTAAAAATTGATCTTCAAACCCAATTAGAGAATAAACTAAAGGAATTAACCAAATTTTAATTTCATTTCAAATATTAAAATGACAGACCAATCCTATGCTAATTGAGTGTATTCAATTAAGCGAACGGTGGCGCGTTTCTAAATGTAGTTATTCGACTGTCTCCGCTGGTTTTGCTTGTTTTACGTCAATATTTAATGTCCTCAAAGTGCATCACATTGAAGGGATAGAAAGACAACCATCAAATCTTTACAGAGGCAGAGTGCACAAAAGCAATATAACAGCAATGTGGCTTAGGCCGGGGATGAAGAAGTTTACAGCCTCAAGGCTGATTTTATTCAGGCGGAGTGAGTGAACTAAAATTCAGCCGTGTTTCAAAATGATCAAGCCTCTCTGCTTCCAACAGATGAAACATTTAATTCGTTAAAAAATAAAAAACAAAGCTATAAGATAAAATCTCAACATGTGGTTGTATCTAAATTTACAATCAAGCTGAAAGCATGAAAGGTTGCAAAACCAAAAAGTGATTAAAGAGAGCGTCGGCAGTAGACTTAAATGAATTAATACTCTCGTGTAATTAGATGTAGAAACAGTGCAGTTATTCAGAAGTTAATGAACCCGGTAGTCGTGCTGTAATTATGTTTTAAAGGTTCTCACTGAAATGCAAAAGACGATACGCTCTGTCTTATAATTGTGTAAATCTGCTGCCTGACTGCAGACCCTCCACGCTCTACATTCTCCGTTTTCACTGCAAGCATTGACAAAACATTAAATCACTTAAAGAAAGAAAAACAAATCAGGATAAAAACCAGAGGTTTGGACACTCTTTGGATGACTGCTGAACGCTTTCTAATGATCCTGGCTTAAAGCCCTCAGGCGAGGATCCTGAGAAGAATCATCACATGGATCTGAAAGGAGATTAAAACTCCCCACAGCCCCATTTTATCTCCCTTCTCCAATTAGTAAAGAGAAAAATAAAAAAGGATCTTTCTTATTCAGGAAGAGACAGGGATGGCTCTTTGGCACCATTCGCTGTTCCAGAGGGGCCGGAGGACCTGTTAGAGTGCTTGTACGATAATATTTCCACAGGAGGAGGAGGAAAGAGAAAAAATAGAGATGGCCTCAGGGCTAGAAATGCTTACCGCAGGGCTTTATGAATGCAATCAGCTCCATTATCTAATTAGAAATATTAAAAGGCTTCAAAGTAGTCTGTGATGGAGCAGGGAGGAAGGGGGAGGGAGGCTGATTTAAAAGGGCCGCATAAAAAGACGCCAGAAACTTGCAAAAAGTTTGATAGAGAGTGAGAGAGAGAGAGTGCAAGGGAAAAGTGCACGGGTAGCACAACATAAATACACCCGTATATCATTCCTCTATTTGAATCCAGCCCCACATTGATTGGGTTATGGCACAAGGCTGCTAGAATGAGTCATATAATGTGTAAATCATACGCGAGTCGATTGATATGGAAGGGAGAGGGGCTAGGCACACCGAAAATGGATATGCAAGCACAAAATAAGTAAAATACTTGTTGACTAAGGCACAAAACAGCATTTTATAAGATGCAGCATGATGAAATAAGTCAATATGGGGAATATCCGCAGCGTGGAAAAAATGCATGAAACAATGATTTAGATAATGGTGTTTTGAGAGCTTGCTGCAAATCTGGGTTCCTGGCTAATAGAGGTCTGTGGTGGTTTGCTCATGTGTGTGTGCAGTGTGCATATGTGTGTCTTCATCACGCTGTCTATTCTGCCAAAAGACTTCTTTCATCTGCTTTTGTGTTTGAAACAACCTGCCCTCCTCCGTCTATTCTCTCTCTCCTTCAATTCAAACCCCAACCTGCCTCCCTGTTAGCCTCCCTCTTAGAGTAAAAGAAAGATCTATCTTTAGAAAGTATAGAGAGCTTTTTTTTTTTTACTTCTTTCATCTCCCTCCATCTCTGGGCACATTCTTTGGAGAAAAAGGGGGCTCGCTTAATGGGCCCTTCTCCTCTGAGAGATTTTGCTCCCCTCCATTTCTGCCTCTCATTTTCTCTCCTGTGTTTTTCACTGGGAGGATTTGCAATGAAGGGAAGGAGTAGAACAGGAACAAGTGGGTTTTGATAAAAAGGCTCAGGGATTTGGGCACGAACAAAATGATGTAGGGGGGCAGCACACAACTCATGATGGAGAGGCGCTGTGAAGTCCACTCTGATACACCGTCAACTGTGAGGATCTAGATAGATTTTTTTTTTCTGACATCATGTGAACGTTCTTCATAAAACACGTTAATACTTTAGATTTGCTTTATTATGCGCTCCTATCGTATTCAGACTAGAAGCTTTAAAAGAGCAAAATTTGCTCTTCAAAACAGTAAATGACACCGAATAGTTTTTGTCATCTCGGTGTGCAGAATCACTATAATTACAAATATAACTACTCAACTTATGAAAAGATTCACAGTAAACGTAAGTAAATTAAGAAGAAAAGTGCTAATGTTCTCTACATTGCAAAAATATGTAACCGCTAATCAGAAATGCATCATGTTACACTCGCTGATTAAATATTCAATCAAACTTATAATGGTTGTAAAAGCAGCCCTGTTAAAATGCCAAGTAAGAGCAAGATAAAACATTCAGTTCATTTCAATGTTATTAATATTAAAAACAATAGTCACCTCAAGCTGTTTTATATTCTAAGGTAAAGAACTACAATAATACAGAGAAACTCCAACAATCAGACATCCCCTATAAACAAGCACCTGGTGACAATGGGAAAGAAAAACTCCCTTTTAACAGGAAGAAACCTCCCGCAGAACCAGGTTCGGGGTGGGGCAGCAGACCGGTTGGGGGTAAGAACCTTCTTTAATATGACTTGTAACTTGTACAGTTCAATTTAAAAACAAACAGAAAATGTTTCGGAGGGAATAAATAAATAAATAAATAATGTGGTTGCACGTCCTTTTATAGCTGGGCATATGGTTGCACACAAAATTAACCAATCACATTCAAAATCATATCAAACAGTAGTCAGTACACACCTGCCATCAAGTGATTCTGACTACAATCAAAGTTCAGCTGGTCTAACAAGACTTTTCTGACACTTTGTTACTGACTAAAAGAAAAGTGACATTGCTAAGAACTGGACAGCCCTCCAAAGTTGCCAAGAGACTGACAGCAACATTAAGTACACGTGACAACACATGTCACTTCTTCCATAAGCATGTGGAAAATGCTCTATGGTCTGAACTCTGTGGCCATAGTCCAAACAGCATAGTTTGGTGCAAAAACACCACTGCACATCGCCAAAACACCACCAGACCCACTGTGAAGCACGGTGGAGGCAGCATCATGGTTTGGAGCTGTTTTTCTTCAGTTGACACTGGGGAACTTAAATCAATGGTAGTCGAGGTGGAGGGCATAAAGAACAGTCTCAAATACCAATCAACATTGGTGCAAAACCTCCAGATGTCTGCTAGAAAGTTCTAGATCCAGATGAATTTCACCTTTCATACAACCCAAGTCATCAAAAATATCGTCACCACAAGAGTTGAACCCAAAAGAAAACCCGTGGGGTGACCCGAGAAGGGCTGTGCACAGGCGATACCCTCACAATCTGACAGATTTGGAGAGCATCCGAACACAAAGACTGGGTCAATATTGTTAATTTAAGATGTGCCATGCTGACAGGGTACTACCGCCAAAACACTGCATGCTGTGTAATGCAACCAGGTTACTTTAAATTTGAGATTTCCCTCCTTTTAAGGATTTCAGTTTGTTTTTCATGTGAACTGCACAGGATAAACTGTCGGTCACATTAAAAATGGAAAATGTTGGAAATTATTTATCTCGGTCTCAGTAAAACCTGAAATTTTAACAGGTGTGTCGACTTTTTATATCCGCAGTACAGGCCATCATTGCAGCGACAGGTGCCAGTTAGGGGTGTAACAGTTCAGAAACAGACAGTAAATCTGCGATACATCCACGGCCTCGTTCACCTCACCGCCGCGGCGCTCTCATTTTGCTATTGATACGATATTGAGATGATGTAAAAGTTAAGTGCATCAACTCAGTGCAAGACTGTAAATACAGAGAGACCAGAAGGACTATGTGACAGCCATGGCAGACAGACAGAGGGATCTCCTCATCACTGTCGCTAACTTCAGGGTCACGTCTGATACATTAACCAAGCTTTGCTGTAAAATCCACAGTTTAAATGAGCGTCTGTTTACTGGGAGCATTTTTGTGCTGGTATAAACAGCATGCGTGTGCAAATATAGGATGAATAATAGCAGTTGAGAAGTAGCTTTGCTAACTTGCGTCCTGTAATATATGCTAATTAGACATGACTTCATATTGCTTATGATAGCTAGTCTTGTGGAGCTGATAATACCTGGTTAAAAGCAGGTTAGTGTCTGGACAGCTGTTACATACAGGAGAGGATTAGGGCCGCTGAAGAAGAAAAAGTGACATTTTTGTCCCGTGAAGACTGAACCGCAAAGATTAGGTAATCATGGCTGTGTCAAAAACATGTCTCCTGCTTTTTCTTATTAATGTAAAAAAAATATGAACTGTACGGTGGATCTGGAGAATCGTTACACCCCTGACAGAAAACACATAAATAAATGATTTTAAAAAGTTACAGTGGTGCTGCACTAGAATCAGTGTGCAGTATTTAAGCAGATCAATGATTTTCCAAAAGGCTTCAGTTTGTAAAATGCTCTTTATCAAAGCACGTTTGGTCTCATTTATTGGACTGGATACCAGTGTACCGATGTGTTAGAAACAAAAGAAGCATTTGTAATTATGTGCAGAAAATAAAGACTTTAGGATTGTTGTATTTGCAGAGACTTTAAGAAAAACAATATTCCACATTCAAATCCTTGATGCACGACAGCACTTCTTTTTTTTTGTTGTTTCATTCACCCAATCTAATGTGTGCAAGACATACACGGGTGTTTAGTTTGAACATTAACAGACACAGGCATCAGGTTATCCATGAGATCCAGGCAACAAACTGTAGAGTAAAACTGCATCCATTCAGACTCTTACTGGACACTGAGGCACTACCTCATATCGGAGGTTAGAGGTTTAAAGCACATTTTTTAAAAAGGCATATCCAGAATGTAATGAAAAACACACTCAAAGTAACATGTGAGACTTGAAAATCTCAGAAGTGTCCGTGCATATATTGGTGCGCGTGTTTCAGCCGATGTGATGCGACGTAAGCTGTCTCAAAGCTGTCCGTGGACCAGAGCTGCAGGGTGGATATGCAGCTGTCTATCTGTCACAGCTGGACAGGCAACACTAATTCTTCCTTTCTTCCTTTTTTTTCTTATTAATCTGTCTCCGTCACTATCTCAGTCTCGCAAACTCATGTGGGCAAATAAAATTCGACTTCATTCAGTCCCGGAGAAGCAGCCATCACTCTTAATGCTGCACACAAACACAGCGTGTCTTTTCTACCTGTGTGTAAATCCTTCCTCTGTCTGACGGGGTATCTGGAGACGGGCAATGTCCAAGCTGCAGATCAGAGCGGGGCAGACAGACAGATCCTGCTCTGACATTTATTGAAGGTGGGGGATATGCTGTTACAACCCTGACATTGTACACTGCATGTAAATGCAGTGTGCGTTGTCCACAGCCTGTTATTCATAATACCTTTACTGTGATTTACTGTGGTCATAATCCAACTCACTTTCAGGCTGGGGTTCAGGTGTAGAAGCCAGTATACGCTTGACATAAAAAAAAAAAAATCGCCCTACAGTGTTGTTATCAGGCCCTCTTCAGCCATCAGAAATACAACTGAAGCTCTGTCATCTACTCTTCAGGGGTACAGTTTAATGTCAGGACTTTTTTCTACCGGTTTAGTGTACGCCGATCAGTTAATTAGATCAGTCATCAGCAACGTGGACTGGAGTGCCTCTGTGCAGATCCTCATCAGTGAAGAGCGGTGATTATGCTGAATACGGCTTCTTTTCAAACCCCTTCATTTGAAAAACATACTATTAAATCAGGTCGGCCATTTCAACACTGGGAGTCGTAGCTGTCGTCTTTCTCCAGTGATATGGTGAGCATGGGTTCCAGACTCGGCCCGGTGCTTGGGTTCAGGTTGTTTTGGTTAGGGCTATGGATCAGATTACAGCTTGGGTTTTGGCTCTGGTACCAGTTCTGGTGACCTTGCTGATATGGCAGTTGGTTGTTGCGGTACGTCACCGAATGATGATGACTACTGCTGGTCTTCTTGGTCGCCCAGTGGTACCGGTGGCAGCACAGTATCACCAGCACGGTTATACTGACCAGCACCAAGAGGGCACCGCCTCCCGCCAACACATAGTACCAGAAGGCAGGGACTGGCTGCACCACCACTGTGTCTACTGTGGGCTCCATTCCAGATATGGCACCCCCTGGAGGGCAGGAGGACACATTACTGGTTGGCTCAGTAGATGAGCAAGGCAGGCATGCAGACTGCAAGAGTTCAAATTTAGAGAGCGTTTAATCTATGTGTCACTTCACCCCTGTCAGAGTGTGAATAAGCATGGCAGGTCTGTCAAGCTCTGACCGTCTCCACACGCTGAAGCATGCTGCTGTAGTAAAACTGACACTGAGCATTTCAATACTGTCGAGGATTTTTTTTCAAACATTTGAACTGCAACACTAGCATGCTTGGCTAACTCGCCTATTAACTACAAGTGTTATTTAAGGCAAACGCACTTTGTACTCTAATAAACTAAATGTATTAGTTTGGCTATCAGCTTACACGTGCTAATTGGGTTATGTTTGAAAAGCCTTATATTCTCCATATAATAATTAATAATATTAAAACCAAGTAATGACTGTTTAGTCGGACTTTAATTTGCGGTTTCATTCCTAATTGGACACAATTTACACTTTTCCACCTGGACCCTGAAAAGACTTCCGAATGTGGCTGAAATACCTGCTTAAAAAAAGATGGCAGCATTTGATATCTTATCTTGATATCTAAAATGTGTTTTGCAGCATTTTAGAAGAATTCATGACGAAAACTGGAAGTGAAGCTGAACTTTTTTGCTTATTCAGCTTTAATTAGAGCTAATTTATTATAGCGCTAGCCTAAAATCATTGTAAACTTTGTGAGAACAAAGAGCTTGACAGACCTAACAACAGAAGCAGGGGTAATTTACTCTACAGGGGCAGTGTGCTGAAACTCTTGTGCCTCGCTACTATTTAAAGGTTAGAAAATAAATCAGGCAAAAACCACTTTAGCTTTAACATTTTGCTCAGTGTGTTAATATTTAAACATCCAATTAAAGGCTTCATTTCTTATAAAATATTTAACTTACTGTAACTCTTCTCTCTCTTTTTTGATTTATGCAAACATCACAAGCATTGGCTGCACATTGACACGCAAAGGCCCATGCCATGCGTTCAGATTGGATCAGAGAATGCAAAGCCTTGATTATGCAGTGCCTGGGCGACTTGAACAAAGGGCGGGGAGTGTTAAGTGGGTGTATTTGCTAGGATGCGGCATTTTTATCGGGGCAAGATCAGACCGAAGTTGAGTGCAGAGAGAAAGAGATGGAGAGGGAGAGAGGGAAATTACAGGGGCAGAGAAAGGATAAGAAAGAAGGCATTATTGGAGGAAAGAATGGAGTGAAATAGAGAGGAGAGAGGGTGCGAGGGTGGGGAAGAGAAGGCAGAGCGCTAATCCTGCCATGATATCTTTAATCCTGCATTAAAGGGTTTGTCTGAAAGTTCAATAGTCTGTCAACTCGCAGTGAAAGAAACCCGCTGAGGGAGAGGTTATAGAAGAGAGAGGGAGAGGGGGGGTAAGGAGAGGGGGAGAATAAAAGAAAGATGGTGCATGAGCAAGAAAAACAGAAAGAAAAAAAGAGGAAACAGAACTGAGGCAAGTGAGGACTAGATGGGATGAGAGAGAAGGAGAAAAAAAGCTGAAATAAGAGATGGAGGAGAGTCGCAAAGCCCGATACAAAACCTCACGGAACCAGTGAGCTTAATTTAGTCTTTTTTTGAAGTTCAGACGCACTCTTTAAGGGTTTAAAATTGGCTGTGATTGTAAAGCTGTGCTGCACAGAGTCTTCCCACCGGTGGATTAACTGACAAATAATTTCCAGGGCTGAAAAAGTTGACCGTTACTTTGCTTTTTGAGGTAGCAAAGGGAACCGTTGCTAAAGCTAAAACGTGTAGCTTTCAAGGGATGCTTGGTAACTAGAGTTTCTGAATCACTTAATTACCATCAAAGCCGGCCTCTCACTTCACAAAAAAAACACAAAACTTAAGCCAGAATAAGCCCCTTTCCTCTGTGTATGCGCACGACTGTATGTGCGATAATCAACCTATAGCTTTCAGCAGACGCCTTCAAATGTTTCTCCGAGTGTCTTCTTAACTCAAACTTTTTCTAAATCTATTTTTTTTACGTTGTGTTTTAATCCACTGCGAAGATTTTAAATAGTGAAAAATGATAAAAGTAGAAATCACCAAGCCATCAACTTGCAGTCTGTCTGGACTATAATGTGAACGCTCTAAGAAAATAAATACGAGTGCTGCCAAATCAGCATCTGACCAAATGCAATTTGTCACCATCTCCCCGTCTGTTCTTGAGTTATGGTTGCCGTGTAATGACCACAAAAGTGTTTTTGCACAACATTATGATGTCACAGTGAAGCTGACCTTTGTCCCTTTGGATATAAAGTATCACCGCATCGTCATTTTATCCCATTAGACCTTTGTGTGAAATTTTGTAATAATTAGCATATGACCTCTGAAGTCATGGCCAAAAGCTTGGTTTGTAAGGTGATCTTGACCTTTGACCACCAACATCTAATCAGTTAACCTTTGAGTTCAAGACACAAATTTGAGGTATCAAATCACCAGACTGGCACAGATGGACAACCTGACAACTGCCTTACACCGCGGTGTCGCCTTCACGGAGCCAACTAAGCCGCTTCACTGTGGCTCAGTCACTAGAGTTAAACTAGCGCGACAACCTCCTTTAACCTCCGTGTGTCTAGGAAAATCTTTGGTTGCTTATGAGTGCACTGCTTGCAAGCAGTACCCACTTACAACTGTAAGGTGATTGCACAGGTCACCTGGCAGGGGACAACCAATCAAACAATCACTGACTGTCACTACGATGACTTGCAGTGACTGCAGTCACTCTGCGAATGACTGGCAAAAGCTTGCTGATATTTGCTGTCTTGTTTATAAAGGCAGACAGATTGCCAACACGTTGCAATCTGAGTCAGCCTCCACTGATGAGCACAACTTGTCTGCAATATGTCTTTGCATTAGGAGACTTGACTCAACTGGCTGCCATCTGGTTATATTCTACTTGTATATCTTTTTAAAAGGTTGCCGATGCCGTCCTGCAGCAACTACATCACTATTTATTCTGTTTTAATCGGTGAGTTTCTGTCTGGATGCTGTATATGTAAACAACAACAGCTTATTTGATCTCAGGTAATTACTGGGATCATCTGTATTATCACAAACAGATGTAATTCAGTCTTATTATCGTTTTTTTCACCATCTTGATGCACCAAAGTTTCTTTGAAGATGGCATCGGACTGCGGCTGGTCTCAGAGCTGGCAACAATTTCAAAGGTAACAAGACTGTAAGTTCATATAGTTGCAATAATTTTGGTTGTGCCGGGGTTTCCTGTTTTCCTTAGTGTGGAGTTAAAATCAATTTAGAAATTCAGATTAAGCCTTCGTCACTCAAAATCTGGTTTCTGCCTCCTTTTAACACAAACTTTCCATGAGAGCGCGAATATTTCTCTGGACTGTAAAACTGTCAAAAACAACTACGCTTTGTTTGTCTCACATCGACACGCTAAGAAGAATAAACAACACCTGAGGTGTAACTTTATCTGCTCAGCCAGAGAGAAACCCTAAAGGTCTGAGATCACTTCTTAGAAGGAGAAATTTAATCCGTCTTTCTGGGGGTCAGGATCAAGAAACATGGCGTTTGTCAGAACCAGCAGCGTTGTCATGCTGGGAGTCACATGACAGTTTAAGATAAAGCAAGGATTAGGTCAAATACTCGGTATGAGTCAGGTGATGTGAGCTTTCTGAATTTATCTCCTGGGTTTCACTGGTGCTTGGATGGCTTTATGTTTTCATTCAGCTGAATGTGCCGGACAACAAGAAGTGCTTCTCAAAGTTCTCACTAGGAACGCACACACGCACATGCGCACACACAGACACACACACACACACACACACACACACACACATACACATAGATATTTGAGGAAACTAACAAAATGAAAGCGGAGTCCTCCGGGTTTAGCCTCAGCCTTTATATACTTCACAGTGGTCAAATGTTTTTTTAGCATGAGGTTGAATTTGAAGTCCAGTTGCTACATGCAAGTCTTCAAAGAGACCAGTATGTGTATTTTGTGGATGACTAAACAATAGCACAAACAACCTGTGGTTTAGGTCCCAACCCAGACTTTGAAAACAAGAGACCCAGTAGCACAATCACTCTAAGATGTGTTATCTTTTTTTCAGACTGGCCTATTTCTGGATGAATGAGAGGGAGAAAAGGAAAGTTGGGTGTGATCTGCTCTGCATTTCATGTAAGTGGGATCAGGGACTGGAGGAGAAGGGGCAGGGATGGCAGGGAGAAGAAAGTGAAGGAAATAATGAAAAAGCAAAGGCAAAATGAGGAGTGGAGTGGAAAAAGGAGGCGTAGATGAGTGTGGACCAGGAGCAGCTGGATGTGCAGGGAAAGAGGATGCTTAGCTGTTGACAGTGAATCGAGATAAAGGAAAATGGGATGGGAAAGACTGATTATAAAGATAAACATGGATGGACTGATAGGTAGCTCTGTAATTTCACTGATACCAAAGAAACAGACCAGAAGGAGCAATTCAACCCTGACCCCATGATTTAACCTTTATCCCTACATCATCTGATAAATAGTTT
>VOQK01027617.1:4092-32231 GCA_015052645.1 Benitochromis conjunctus
AAATTAAATTTATAAAAAAAAAAAAAGAAAAAAAAAAAAAAATAAAAAAAAAAAAATTTTCAAAAAAAAATATATGAAAAAAAAAAAAAAAAAAATCACCACTCCTCTATATAAATCTGTATTCAGTATAAATGGGCATAACAATGGCAGCTTCCCTTTGCAGATAAATTTTCACTTACAAAACTGGGGCAATGGGGACAGATGCTATGGCCTCCAGCGTGTTATGTAGCTTTACTTCATCTCTGCCCAGGTGTGATCTGAGCCTGTCGTCAGCCATCACATCCAAAAAACATGTACACTTCCCAATGCTGCCAAATGCCAAATAAGGGATTGGCCTGGTTTTGAATGATATCTGCTCCGACTTCATAGTGTGGGGCGATCTTGTCAGTAAGATGGATGACCAACACTGAGCGTCTTAGCATGACGGGCATAAAGAGGAAGTGCACCGTAAGCATGTCTTGCATCCCCCAGTCCCACCAGTCAGCCATTCTCCTCTCGACCTTGGCCTGCTCAATTAGCAGGCGGAGGCAGGAAATAGTGCAGTCCTTACTATGGGTGGATGTGTTTTACAGTAGTAGTAGTTAATATACAATCAGTGGCTGCACTAAAGAAATATGGCCAAAAGGAGGCAAATTCAACTGCATTGCAGTAAGCAACATACTTATTGCACATGTGAGACATAAGATCTGAAGGCACCTCTTTTCATTTTACATCTTAGTTGTTCTTTTGGAGTAAGTAACAAAGATGTAAGTCATTAACGTTCACAGGTCTTGATGCATGCTCAATCATCTTTCCCATATTTTTAAGAAGATCATGCATGTAGGGACGTAGGTCTCTGCATAATTATATATTATAAAATGTGGAAAGACTGTCACTACCTATGTGTCTATTCTCACGGGTAGGCAATAAGAAAACTTACATCTTACATATCGCTTTTGCCCATTCAAGAATTTGAACTCTGTATTGATAGCTGGCATGAAGCAATACAATAACGCACACTAAGATTTGCACAGACTCAGAATGGAACACTAGAGGGACATTATGCATGGAGAATTATGGACACTAATTACTATTTCCATATAATTTTAAAAGCTTTTATGGTGCAGTAGGCTCAGCTGGACTATAAAGAGCCTTTCATCTGGGGCACCTGGTGGAAACAGTTCTGATGCCTTCAAGAAGTGGTTACAACTTCGTGTCAACACAATATGACCTCTGACTCTATGGTGGCAACTACAGGTAAATAAGCAATATGAGGCAATTTCAAAATGATGGTCTATAGAGTGAGAAAAGATCAGCAATGGGTGATTTTTAATGGCTGAGCGGGGAAAAAACGAATAGGAAATCTGATTTGTCTCAATGTGGAAATTCACTAGAGAAGTATTAATGAGTGAAGATTCGTGGAAAAAAACAGAGGGAAACCTCAGCCCCCACTACAGCAGCCTATGAAACGTGCCTCTCTCAAGGCGCACGCGGGTGGCCAGCCAGGAGGTCAGCCGCTCATCAGTGTAAGCAGCCCGGTAGCAGTCACCCCCCCCCCCGCCGCCAAAATATCGCTGTTTCGTCGGCTCTGTCGTCTGTCCTGTTGTCCTCCAGAAACATAGCGCAGGATTTCGCATTGCACTCGTTCGGCACATCCCACAAGTCACGTCTTCCCGTGTGGTACCATTTGTTTTCCGTGGCAGATGTCCCGGTGGGTCGTCGTCCGAACACGGGACTACAAGTGATGCTTTGAGCAGCACTGTTGCTCCTCACCTCTCTGCATCAAAGCGGACTAGAAATGGTCCTATGCTCAACTAAGGTAGGTAGATGCCCACGGCTGTCCTGCATGGAAGCGTGGGGGTACTTTCTATTCAGCGCATGCTTTCCTATTTGATCAGATAAGGGCTCCCGGCACAATGTCCTCTGCGGGGTGCTCAGCACTGCGGCTTCCCGCACTACTTTTTAAAAATATTTCATATTTACCCAAGAGGGACATTCACATTCGCGGTGGTGACCTTATCACGCAGTCTCAGGATGACATTCATTAACGGGCTTTCCCAAAGGACTGCATGCAGGCGGTTTACCTACATCTCACATTTTAGACCTTCATTCTTCCTAAAGATACCGATAGGCACTAAAGCATGACATTAAAGGATTTAATGGAAAACCACCGAAATATGATACGATATGTTAGGAGATTATCATGCCATTTAATCACTTCCAGTTACTTCTTTGCAACTCATAACTGAATTGTGCATGACTGTTCTGTGAAAACGGAATTTTTCTTTTCTTTTGCTGGTGGAAAAAAAATAGAGAGAAAAACTTCTGAAATCTCCTGTCCTAAAAAGGGCATCTGAATGGATTCCATTCACAGTACATAACACCACCAGACAATGAATCAAGCCTGCAGCTTTTTTTGCTGTTAATGGAAAAACCTTGCCATTCATCACACTCGCACTGTTCTGTGGGAAGTGCTTATGATTAAAATATAGAAATTAAATTATTGATAAATGATGGGAAAAGTAAACGAGGAAGGAATGAAGGAGTAGGAGGTGGTAGGGGGGATCTGCATATGTAAGAAATGCAAATAGCAGTTATTTTTTACCTCTTTCACTAAGTAAATTTCCTAATCAAGCCCTAGTGAGTTGTTTATGTACTGCTGCTATTAAAGTTTGTTTATTTGTATCTTTAAAGTCTGTTTTTTTCCCCCTCCTTTCCTCTCTGTCCCGCCTTCTCTCACTCCAAATGGTGTCATGTTTGCCTGCCTTCCTGCACAGGTTAGACTCTCAGTCATCAGAGGGTCAGAGGCAGAGACACATCACCCACCCTCCTCCTGGCTTGGAAGAGCTGCCCGTCTGCCTGCAGTCGCCTGAACAGCAGTGAAAACAGACAGGGAACGTACGCTGTAGTTGTGCTCCCTCTGTGTGTGTTTGTGTGTGTGCGTGTCAGCACTTCAGTGCCTTTAGTGTTTTCCCAAGTCCTTCGCTCTCTGTGGGCGCGTGTATGGATCCAGTGATGTGTGGTTGTGTCGAGGTGGGCAGTTAAGAGGAAGACGGGACCTATTCAAGTCAGCAAAACGCAATCACGTGAGACTGTCTTGTGTGTGTGTATGTGTGTGTGTTTGGGGCTAGTTGTTGACCAGGCTATGAGTGAGTCTCAGAGGGAGAGCTGTTCGGTGCTGAGTTGAGTTGAGCACAACAGGAAAAATCCGCAAGAGAAGCAACCATGGGGCTCGGACAGTCCAGCAAGGCTCCGGTCACTGAAGACACAGATGAGGGTGAGTATTAAACCTTTTAAATAGTTCTTCTTTCACTTCTTTTCTCCTTTTAGTGTCTTTACTTTAGTGGCTCAAATCTAGCAAAGATTAAAAATTGAGATCTAAATGAAACCAAAGACAACAGAGGATGGGAGCAGGATTCACCAGCACTGACCAGTTGGCTCAGCCCATCTTTTCTTCAGCTTTTTTTGATGTGTGAAGATGTTTCCGTTAACTCAGAAGATTAAGAGCACTTGCAGTTAATGCATAGAAATGTAATGTGCTGATTAGGTCTACCACCAGTCCTCATCAGTAAGGAAGAAGAGGAATACCCCTTGATATGCAACTGTTTAGCTTTAATATGATCACAGCAGTGTAGATTTTATGCAAAAATGCACATAGTTAGGCGTACAGGAGAGAAAAACAAAAGGTGTTTACTGAATGTTTAAGACATTCATCAAAACTTATCTGTTTTTTATTTAATTCTTTACTCTTTATATTTATCATTATTGATCATTGAAGTCTTGCGCTGGAATTGTTTTTATTTTTCGGGCTGATTGCAGTCACAGGAACCTTTGATAGGACTAGTACTTTAACTCGGGAATCTCCTGGTTTGAATAAATTTTCTTTTTCTTTGTGTCCTGAGTAGATAATACGTTGTGATGTTATTGATCTGAGTCAGTCTCGGAAATTAATTCCACTCTGGCTGAACCCCAAGGCCTTCAAAAAAGACTGTGTTACATGAGTCAGTAATTTAGTCAGAAGTGGAGTGGTTTTTCCAGGTTTTTCTTACCTTGGAGATCCTTCTCTGTGTCCAGTATATTAGGTGATGTGATACATGTGTGTCTTTTTATAAAGTTGCAGACTAAGGCTGTATTTAGCCAAAGGTTTAAGCCAGGGCAAGATGGTACGCTGCTCTCCTAATTATCATTAGAATTTTAGAGACATAACTATTATGTGACAAACCAGACTCAGATTTTTCACTCTGGCCCACACTCTCTAATGAAATCTGTTGTTTTCTCTTTTTCAATGGAGGCAACCTTTATCAAAGATCAAGTAATTATTCATGGTTAACCCTGATGCTTAGTCATCTCGTGTGCTATTCTGAAAATGTCATTCATAACGGAGCTCCTGTGGACTCCCGAGTTAATGCCATAGTGTACCTTCTCTAACACTTCTCTCTCTCAAAAATAGAGCGTGGGTGATTTCACTGAGAGCAAGGGAATAAAAATCACAGAGACACATTGTTTTGATTTTTTTTTTTTTTTAAACAAAAAGCCCTGCATCCCAAAAAAAAGTCATCCCCTCACTGATGAAACTCCCGTGAGCAACAGGAAGGGTTCCTCTTTAGAGGAACCAGATAGTTGTCCCTTACTTTACTGTTGATGCTCTATGCTGTCTAGATTACCTAAGATACCTGAACCCCAGTGTAATTAGGGGAACGAAGGGGATATTAAAGAAGGTGAGGAAAGATTATTGGCGAAAGCGACAGAAAAGTAGCAGACTGAAGCTCCACATACAATTATGTTTTTTGGGTTTTTTTGCATGGCTTAAAGGTAGGGCAAGTGTGCCTTCCAATATTATTTCACCTCCTAACCTGCCAAGAATCTCCACTTCTAATCTTTTCTTTTGACAAGTGTTGGTGGTCCGCGTGTTAAGTATACATAATGTGCTCGCTCCTTTGAGTAGCAATAAAGATGCAAATTGAGGTGTCACTTCATGCTTCAGGAGCGTCAAAGGTCACTGTGAGGTCATACCAGTCGCAGTGATTAAGCTTGTTTGTAAAGTGAACATTTATAAATGGTCATATTTCAAATCTTAGACTATCATTGTGTATCAGGTTTAAAAATAATGTGTTGATTCTCCATATATTACACCTGTATATACAGAGATCAATGATTCATCGCTTATTCTGTTGTTAGCCTTAAGGGAGCTAACAGTAGTTTGGCGCTTCTAACACTGCCAGCAGATATCAGGCCCAAGGCTTCCTGTTGTGTCTGTTGCCACTGTTTGCACATGCAGCTAATTTACATTTAAAAAGCTATTAAAAAGCGAAATAGTTGCTAGATAACAGCCAGTGGTTTCAAAAATGCACTTCAATAGATGCAATCTGTTGTTTGCTCTCAGTTCGTGCAGCTAAAGCCTGCTCAAACGTGATTGGTCAGTGGAACCCAGACTGCAAACGGAAACCAGAAACGTTCCACTTATCTACAGGTTATTTATACTCACATGCAGAGATTTATGGAGATTAGTAACTGACACAAATGAATGTGAGATTGCCCGCTTAATCGAAATATGCAGCTATACAAATAAAGCTATATTTCAGTTTGTGCCATTTTCACGTGCATCACCTTTAGTTTTTCTCTGCTCTTTTGTAAATGCATTTAAAGCAACAGTAATGTAGATGCAAAAAAAAAATAGACATAAACTAAACATAAACATTTTTTAAATGTATTTTTTGCTCATTGATAAATCTGAACCTGTAATCAGTTTATTTGTGGAATAATTTGCTTTCTGTGCTAGCTTCAGTGCATATTTCCTAGCTTACGCTCAACCCATATTAGCTGATTTACACAGAGGTGTGTGCATGAAGGTGAACTCTGTCAAGACATGTTTATCTCCCCTGGGGAATGATGGGTGTACTTCATGCATCCTTCATGTGACACGCGCACGTACTACTTTGTGCAACCTGGAGACACAAGTATATCGACGAGTCCTGTTTACACCTTACTTTAGTCAGATTAGAGCGGACTGACCAGTAGATTCTGTTTCAGTTGTCAGAGCAACTGTTCTAGAAAAGGACGATATTTGAAATGTTCCCAGCCTGGGCACCTCGGCCGAGTAAGAAAGAGTACGTAGCTGAGAGTGTGAGAGACTGTGCAAGGCTCAAACTGACCAAGCATGATTATTTCAATGCAAACTGATAAGCACATATCAGTCAGATTCAAATTGACTAGCAGATGAGTTCCACAGTCAGTCACATGACTTCCTCACCTAGTTTAAGTCATGGAAAGGCTGTCAATTTGCCAATTCCACTCATATGCAGACTTGGATCATTACATGCTCTGTTACTCATGTGTCCATCACATTAAACCATTCAAAGCACTGCTAGTAAATTATGAGTCTCCACCTTGCTCTCTCAGCCTCTCTTTCTGTATCTGCCTTTGTCTCTCTCGCTCACGCTCTTACTCTCTCTGTGGTTTGTCTGCCTCCAACTATGATCACAGCTGTCTTTCTAAAAAAAAAAACCCCAAAAACTAAACAAAAACATAAGCTCAGCAGAAAAAATGACCATGTTTACCAAAAAGTGTGCCTCTATATGCTGAGTTCATGCAAGTGCATCTGTATATCTCATACAAGCATGCATGTGCAACACAAAGCAGACCTCATATGGAATAGGTTGTGTAAACACTCCAGCGCCGATAGTGTGAGACGAGGATGTGCCAGATATACGTGACTAACAGAGCATAACATTAACTGTCACATCCAATACATCTAGTGACTGCAGGCTGAGTGAGTATGTGTGCGCACGGTACACCGCTGCAAAAGAGGCAGGTAATGTTTTAGGTCAGCGCTATATGTCAAAAAGCAAGCGTGTTTTTGATAATGACTGTGAATGCAGCCGATAATGCACGTGCGCGTGCCTCTTTCCTCTGTCTGTGTGTGAGTGTGTGACCGCGCTCGCGCGCAGACAGATGAGTGGAGAGAGTGGGCAGCAGCTGTTCCATCCTCGGGGAAACAGCGGAGAGGGAAAACCTTCTGTCCTGGTTGTCATGACAGCAAGAAACAAACAGCCCCATCCAGTTCCAATTGGCGATAAATGTTGCTGATAAATGGAGACTGAGATATGGAGTTAAGCTGCGGTTCAGGTTGCGTCTGTCTGTGTGTGTGAGTGAGACACAGGGAGTGAGACAAGGACGCAAAAGCTGGCAGCCAAGAAGCAGAGCTACAGAAATGCTTAGGTTGTTTGAAATGGGTGTTTAAGAACAGACATCATATCAGACATCTTTGTGGCTGAAGGTTATTTCATTTCTCTGTCACATTAGAAACCTGCGACTTCTGGTTGCCCCGGAGACCTCCATCTGTTTCAGCATGACTGGTGCATTGTTCTAAAATGAGCTTAAAGCAAACCTCACAGTGAACCTACTGTAACTGGTGTGACACATGCAGGTTTTTGCATTTATAATGCATCAGTGACCTAGTTTTAAAGGATGCGCACTTGTAATTTCACTTCCTAAAGGTTTGTATCTTCCTCTACGTTATTTTCAAGTAGTTCGCTTTTAGTCCTCCAGGAGCAAATTCATGAAGCTGAAATCCACAACTTTCTCAAGAACAGTGCTTATCGTGTTAACTAGCCCACCTGTGATGAAAACAACAAAACAGAAATGTTTTAGAAATCTGCCAAAAACATGTTTTGACAAATGTCTTTTACTATTTTTTTAATGCTTTTTAAAAAATAAAACAGCAAATCTGAAAAATTCTGGATAACTACAATAATTATATTTTAGTATTAAAAATAACATTTGGATTAAAGATTGTCCGCATACTTGTTGCTTAATCTTTACAGAAAGATAACATTTTGGGGGAGTAATTATCAATACTGTTAATTTAGGGCAGGTGGTGATCCAATAACTGTCGTGAACACAGCACTGTAACCGAGGATACAATGTCAATGCCACAGACTCATTTTGATAGTGAATGAGTAACAATAATACATCAAAATAACAAATCTATAATACCATCTTGTTACAGTTATGTAATATTTGAGGTCTGAATTTCTGTTTTAGTTTTGTGTTTATTCTAAGAAACTGTTATGTTTTTTTTCTTCTTGCTTACCCCACAGTTAATTTCGACCATTTCCAGATCTTAAGGGCAATAGGAAAAGGGAGCTTTGGAAAGGTAAGTTTCTTTTCATAAGTAATTAGAGGGATTATAAAAATGTACCCAGATTAGCTGGAAACAACAGTAAAACACAATCTTATTGTTCCCCAAAGAAGAACATAATTATTATAGCAATAAGAAAGTTAGGTATGTCACAGCACTGAAAATCGTACTAGACTGGGACACCAATACTGGACTGACACACACACACACACACACACACACACACACACACGCACACACACACACACACACCCACACACACACACACACACACACACACACACACACACACACACACACACACACACATACACACATACCCTCTTCTGTATCGTTCTGTTCTGTCTTTGTTTTGGTAATTTTTGCAATTTTTGGACACTTGCACATTATGTAGTCCTGTCTTGATTGTCCGTTATATGTAGCACCATGGTCTTGGAGGAACGTTGTCTCGGTTCACTGTGTACTGTACCACTGCACATGGATGAAATGACAATAAAGCCACTTGACTTGACTCTAGACAATAGACAATACAAACTTCCAGAAGACTAGTGTTGCTTAAGATGTTGCCTAGCCAATAATTTGAGAGAAAACTGCAACAACAAATATATAATGGAACTATAAAACTATCAATTTTATAGTTGAATTATTGAAATTTTAAAAAATCAGTCACAAAATATAAAAAAAAATAGTTATTAAATATAAAACTAAGTCCGTGTTCGTTATGACAGCATGCAGGCAAACCTCTCAGGTTGTTCCTAAATTCCATGTAATCCTGGAGCTGCAGCTACTGATTAGTGTCACGGCTTATTAATTTGCTAATTTTCTACATTATTCACTGTGAAATTAATGGCCATTTTAATTCCCCAATGCCAAAGTAGATGGATGTCTTTCGACCAATATTCCATTCAGTTTACCGTCAGATTATCTGATAGGATCTCCACAATGTAGAAGCTGAAATTAGCAAAATTTGATGTTTTGCTTACAAACTGAACTAATAATTAATTCTCAATATGGCCCCCAGTCTTTTTTTTTTTTTTTCAGTAAATCAACCACTTGTTTGAGTTCTGCATGATTTAATTTCCTCTAAGCACGGAGCGCAGCATGTTGTCACAAATAAAACCACACCCCAACACGTGGTAAAATGCTAAAGTTTTACCAGCAGCACCCTGTTGAGCCAAGTGCCGCACAGTATTTCACATCAGCACCTACAGTACATGTAAGTACATATAGAGATGCAGGCACTCCCATGCACATGCATACACGCAACAGAGACCCACACTACATCGACACTCTGTCCAGCGACAGATAAGCAGTCTAATCACAGTAGATGGCAAGCTGTTCAATGGGAGGAGTGATGTGATCAGGGTTTGGCTGATTAACTGTGCCAGCTGGTCCGCAGATCACTCTCTTAGCAGCAATCACTGGCTTATTGACGCTTGTAGCTCAGACAAACACGACTACCAAAAAAGTGTAGTGTTATTACAACTCTGCATATTAATAAACACGCATGTGCTTCCTCTTTGAGTCGTCATACACGGTCTGTATGCGTTTGATACACAACAGCAGCTTTTCACATTGCACCCAGTTGTTATATTCCACTGTTTCTTTTTGCTGGATGATATAATTAATGCTATTTATTTGAGAAAACTGACTGCATTCCCCACTGACACACACTAGCAATTCTAATGAGTGCTAACCTGATGTTTCCCATCTCTAAAATGCTAAATATGCTGGTGTGAAAAGTTAAACATCTTAAGAGGGGATTAAATTCTTGATCACGGGCTTAAAGACAAATCTTTTCCTCCTAAACTTTCTGCCCAACCTTTTTCGGTAGACTGTGTTTCTGGTTATTGCAGGGGTGTTTCACATGCTCCACCTCTTCCTTTGTCAGTGGAAAACCTTTTAGATAAGTATGGATGAATGACGAAAAACAAAATCATACTGCAAATTTGTCAGTCTGTGTATTTTCAAAACAGAATGCTATTTTTTTTATTCATATCACAAAATTATGAATTAATTATCAACCAAGACACAATGTGTCATAGCAATGAGGAATTTACCTTACGCCATATTGTCACGTGTGATCTTGTCACTTAAGGTCTGCATTGTGCAGAAGAAAGATACCAAGAAGATGTATGCCATGAAGTACATGAACAAGTTAAAATGTGTGGAGAGGAACGAAGTGAGGAACGTCCTCAAAGAACTCCAGATCATGCAGAACCTTGAACATCCCTTCCTGGTCAACTTTTGGTAAGTCATCATGCTTTAATAAGTGCAGTTGTGGTCAGACGTGTGCATACACTCATCATGGGCAATGCTATGGTAATTAGCATCGATCAGCATACATCCTCAATGACTTTAAACAGTAAGAATTGGGTGTAAAAGTTTGAATTCATTTTGGATTTTCTCTAAGCCACATCTATACGCTCACTTAAATCCTTTATTAAGTGGTGCTGAAGGTTCTACAGTGTCTTTTAACTTGCCAGGGCCGATTACAACTGGTAGTTGCTCTTTGCTAGCACAAAAAGGATTGTTTGACAGCACTCATGGGATTGGCCAATCCACAGAACAATGACAATGTCCAAGGAACTAAGTGAAGATATAATTATATTGTATATTTATTCAAGTTGGGAAGGTATTTTAACTGGAGCCTTTTCCAAATGAATGCAGATTCCAAGACTGAGCACAGATGGGTGTTTCACCAGGACAATGATCTCAAATGCACAAGTGGATAAAGCATTCTTACATTAAGCTTACAGACTTTTTCGAAAGCTCCGACTTCAACCCTGTTGAAGAATTATACTTGAAGCTGAGTCTGTGCCAGGAACCCGACCAGTTTAAATGACCTCTACTCATTCTACTAAAGGAGAGTGGTCAAATATCCAGAGTTATGCCAGAAGCTTGTTGAAGGCTACCAAAAGCATCTGGTCGGGATGCAACTTTCTAAAGGCGGTTTAACCTTAAATAAGAGTGGAGTTGTGTGTATATATTTTGAGCCTGTGTACACACTTTTCAATGTGGATTAGAGGGAAATCCAAAATGATTTCAAACTTGTGCATCCTATTCGTGTTGCTTAAAGTCGGTAAAGATGCATGCTGTACAATCATTCCACCCTTGTAGAAGAACATTTCAAAGGCATCATTAAAAACCCCAAATTACCATGACATTCATGCCCATGATTAGTGGATGTAAACTTCTGTAAACAACTGTATTTAGATGTTTGGTTGCATCTCTCTTTCAGTCTGTATGTGTGTCTGATAGAGGATTGCTCATTCATGGATGAATGATTGAGCAGGGTCATTTCCGTCAATGAGTTTGGGGACTCTGACAGAAATGTGTGTGTTTTTCTTTAATTCTGGCTTGGAGTGTTTAGCACTAAGTGACTTTAGCAGAATCCTGCTGAATTCATTAAATATGTACACAAAAGGCTGCTGTGAAATTATAAATGCTTTCCATTTCAGCAGCTGATCTCAAAGGTTGTGTTTCATACTGCATGCATTACTAAACCAGCTACAAATGCCCTGTCGCTGGTTTAGTAATGCATTCTTTCTCACTCGTTTATTTTATATGGTGATTGGATCCTATCAAATCAGTAAATGTAGAGACCCAATAAAAGAGTATCATCAATTAAATAAAACAACAAAAACAAAGCCTTTTGACACAGTCTTGGAGTTAGCCTGCAGACTCATCCAGAAAGCTGTTGACCACTGAAGAACAGCACATATGAGCAAACGTATCTCCTCTCTTGGCAGCTTCCCATTTGCCTCACCACATCTCGGTTTGAGGAAATCTTTTACTCGACAACTGTACAAGCTCATTCAAACTGGGAATGCTAATCTAGGATGACTCATCAGGTGCCTTTAACCAGCCATTCGTCATAATTTGAAAGCTAGAGTTTATTGAGCACCAAGAATTGTACTTAAGATGCCTGATAAGTATAGCTTGTTAAGTTTTCGTCTGAAAGGCGTCATTAATTCTTGATAAGCACTCCCACACTGCAATGTTTGAAAGGAAGCCACCCTGGTCTTCTGTCAAGCTGAGAGGCGGAAAGATGTCTTTCCAAAGACGGAGAAAAACAGCATCAACACGAACAGTCTGCTTTTTAAAGATTAAAACATAGTTGTTTGTTCAGTTCTGTTACAAAAATAGTGATTGTTATTATTATTTCCTCTTACATATTTTTTTTTATTTTAAGGCTGTTTCCACATTAGCTATGTCCTTCTGAACCATGAAATGAGGTATCAGGTATTTTTTTCTCTACTCTTTATCCATTGTGTCACTTTTATATCCTCGATCTAAAGTAGTTTGGCAAAATGAATACTTATCTTTTTAATGACCTATATAATGGAAATAAAACCTACTTTGGTGAGAAAGAATAACAAGACATTTAAGCACATTAAAAAAAAGAAGAGGATAGATGGACACGTGAAAACACAGGGAAAAAGAAAAGAAGCCACAAGGCAGAGTGCAGTGCAGTGTACAGACTCATCAGACAAACAATACCAGTGCTTGCTTTCTTGCTTGATTGCATGCTGTGTTGGACGAAAAAAAAAAATTGGAAGTTAATGCTGTTGGCAGTGTAAGCCCCCCAGGGTGGGGGTGATATCCTCTAGAGATGTGCTTGGGTCAGCGCTATGCCCACTCTCTTTCTCTCCCTCTCTCCCTTTCCCTCTTTCATGTTGAGTTGGCATAAGTTATGATTGTCCTGAGGTAAGCGCTCAAGGTCAGAGCGAGGGAGAGATTACCTGCAAGCGTATGAACTGCACTGAGCCAGTTAGATGCAGAAAGCTGCCTCCTGGCTGTCCTCTCCTCTTCCTCTTCTGTCCTCTTTTCAGTCACCTCTTACGTGTCTTCTCTCACCTCTTCTATTTCACTCCCTCACCACCTGCTATACTTCCCTTTTGCTCCTCTTGCTGCCACTGCACTTGCGACTGGGCATTACCTCAGATGTCTGGAAACTGGGCAGCCAAACGGCAATGCATTCGAGCGACAGGAGTGAAAACAAAGCTATTTATGCCATGTTATGCATTTAAAATGTAAAAAGTATTGGTTTTGACTGTACCACAAACAGTAAAGCAGCCAGTTGTGCATGAAAGTCATTCATTGTGGTGTCAACCACTCGTTGGCATTACAATCCTTTGACTAAAAGGGAAGGGATATTGTATATTCATGCTGCGAGAGACACAGAGAGGCTGCAAGTTTCAGCTTTGAGGCTTGCTGCCTGTTTAACTGTGGATTTAGCATTTGATTTGCTTGTTGAACAGGGAATTTACACACAGGGAGAACTTTTTGAAACAGCTTGTTTGTTGCTTGGTGTATTGGAAGTGTTAAACACAGGTTGCGCACTCGTGTTCTTTGTGAGCAACACTAGCCTCAAGCAGAGAAAGTCAGCCATGCAGTAATTTTGACTGTTGTTGACTTACTTTAGTACTCCAGAAGTTTCCATAATGACTTCAACGGCTGATCCAAAATCCCCGCAATAATACTGGTATCATTTTTTTTTTTAAATTGAATAAAAATGTCATATCGCTGTATCATTGCTATAGCAGTGCTAATTCGCACAATAATGAGACGAGCCCAGGCATGTCTAAGAGCCAGAGCGGCCTCTGATGGCAGTTTAGTAGCTAAGAAGGGAGCTACTTCAACAACCTCCAGCAAAGCACATTATGCTGCAAAATATGCAAGAAAATTGTTCCAGTTACAGGTGGAAACGACAAACTTGTTTCACCACTTGAGGCAAAAACACACACTAATGAGTACAGTCAGCCTACGAAGGAGGAGCACTAGTTATACTCCATATGACTGAAAGGGCAAACAGTAGGTGGAAAATACTGCTGTGGTTACGAGGTGGAAAAAACAAGGCTTGAGGCAGCTGCTTAAAAAGCTCAACCTAAAATGTAACATCCCAGGTAGATAATATTTTTCTGTTTTATTACATGACAATATGGTGCAGACTTCTGAAGAGTTACAAGGTTTAGGTTACTGTACTTTAGTTATTGTTAAACTGAAGTGTTTGTCAGTGATGTTACAATTACTTAAAATTTCCAGGCAAACGCATCCTGGGCTAATTTTGTGCTTACATTTGACTCATGCTGTGTCACTGGATATAATGTTGTTGTTTCTCCATCTGGCACCTTGTTTCAATTACAAACTGTGTCAACAGTGGCAGAAGCTCATAGGAAAAGAAGAATGGAAAATGCCCTTCATTTACTTACACTTACACCTGTAAGTTGCCTGCATCAATAAAATGTTATTACAAATTTATTACCTTGATATAAATTTTGACCTCTAATTGACACTGCTAAATTCTGGGACCAATACCTTTATGATCTAACATGCCAGTTAAAAAAAATAGTTGCATAACAGTCAAAGGCAGAAAGAAAGAAGTACATTAACAAAAGTATGAGACATTGTAAAGTAAAAGCTTCATTTGCTTTAGGGAGTCCCTCTTTTGCATTATGTAATCTTGCTAATGCACTAGATTTCCATGCAGAAAAAGGCATCATTCATCATTTCTCATTGATGTGCATCTTTGTTCTCAGAAGCCACGATGCCCTCCCACACACGCAGAAAAAGGCAAAATAGGACTATTCGTCTAAGAATCCTTATATAAAAGGTTCAGCAAACCAGACACACTGTATTCTGCAGAACTACAGTCTGCTTAGAAACAGGGTGCATTTTAGAAGAAGGCACAACCAAAGAAAAGCCCAGCTCCAGACTCAATTTATCACGATTACTCTAATGAGGCCTTCTTGAACTTCAGGTACAAACAGTATCCTCGTGTATCTGCGAAATTTGTATGTGAAATCCTCAATTTACTTTTAACACTGCAGCAGTCGCTGAATGCTTGAAAGCATGTCAATTATTTGGTCTTCAGTCAATGTGACCTGAGTCAGAAAATATGATAATCAAGCACTGTTACTGATTCCCTGAAGAAGCAAGCACAAAAGTAGGAAAACCTGCTGATTAAAAAAAAGAAGGTAGTTGATTTACATTTTTAGCATTTGCTAAATTATTGAAGTACTATTTCTTATTGCTTGTTTAAGTGTAATAGTTGATATATGTGAGGGCAAGAATTTAGCAATGCGCTTCTTTTTTTGTATGTGCTGAAGGAGCGTTAGACGCAGACTGATGGAAGCTGTCAGTCACAGGGAGGTGTTGGAAGATTGGGTGGGAGGAAGGTCGGAGGGCTGTCGGCATCGATCCAGCATGTCACAGTCGGAGCGTTTGACTGTCTCTGCCCATTTCAAACAAGGTGTGGCGGTCAGATTAGACGCGTGTGCATCTGTATAGTATTTGTGTCTGATCACTATAATTGCATTACTCTGTGGTGAACAACAAAGTCCTGATTAGGCATTTTATCACTGAGATTCACTGGTGTGGTTGTTATGCTGCGGGCATTCAATAGATAAATGTTAATGACCAAAAATCACTCAGCAGTTTAGAGGGAGTTTTAGTTCATTAACTTCACAAAAGGTGTATGGAAGATGGATTACTGCAAAGACGAAAAGTCTGTCGTAAGTGCTCCAGTATTACATTTAGTGTAAGAAATACAAGTGAGGCAGTGGAGTTTGGCTATATTATTTTCTTTTTATTATGTAAGTATGTACTAGATGAGAGTTTCATTCAATACTGTAGAGAAATTCAATTCAGTTTTATTTATATGGCTCTGATTCAACACAAAAGTCATCTCAGGGCGCTTTGTGACGAAAATATAATGCCCTTTGGAAACTGCAGCATATTCAGTATTATTTCATTAACTGTGTAGCCTTACATGTCATAACTGTTACCTTTGACAGAGGGAAAAGGGAGTCTTTTTGTAAGGACACGTTACCATTCGGTTGTGAGCCCCTGTGGTTTCTTCCATTACTAAAGTGGCCCGGGGTGTCTTTGCTTCTAAAAGCTCCGTGGCGGATGCTCTCCCATCAGACCGGCTGCCTGGAAGCCACCGAAGGGGTCACATTGAAATGCATGTGTGGCACAGCAGAGATAGGCACAGAAAGAAAGAATATTACGAAGGTGGGAGCGGTTAAAAGACAAGCTGAGGAAACAGAGAGAGCGAGCACGCCACAGAGAGACCAGGCTTGATGCCAGGAAAGCTAATGAAAAGTTTTTCACAGATTCAACGTAATGCACAGGTGCTAATCTGCAGCCTGATGACTGTTGGCTTCTGTCAGCCCAAAATTGTGGTTGAAGCATCAACAGCGTCATTTGCTTATGGATTTTTGTTCTTTCTGCAGGTGCAAAGGCAAACGGAGACGGGACTCCCATTACTGGCTGGCTGATTATTTTCCATTTCCTTCTTGTTCAGCTTTTCATCTTGATGCCATTATGTTGTTTATGTCATCAATTATTAATACGTTTCGTGGAACTTTATCTGTCTGGTCGCTGTTAATCTAGGATACAAAAAAAAGTGTGTTCAGAAAAGAAAAAGCAAAGTACACCAGCTGTGACTGGACTATTGCTTTTAAAAACGACATTATTTAGAAGGGGTGTTCTCTGAGTTGTTAGGATTGTTTTCTTTTACATACAGTGATCAGCGCAGTGCACAGTTTTAATATGAGTCAGTGTCAGTGGTAACTCAGGTAGCTTCTGTGACCCAGACTCTACCTGTGGCAAACAACATAATCAGTGCCATTTCTAATTCATTTTGACAGCAGTGGCAGTAGGTCACTAAAGACTTCATTTATATTCAACTGCCTTCCAAGTACCAGCTCCCCATGGTCAGAGAGCGAATGTGAGGGAGAGCACATTCACAAGCAGCGTTTCTTTCTTTTTTTAAAGAGACAGTGCGGAAATAGCAGAGATTATAGAGCTGTATTAGTACTAAATCAGTCATCCCCAGATCGATGTTGTTTAATATCAATTATCATTAAAAATATACCCAATACACTCTAATCGCAGTGCAAAAACCACAGCCATACAAACAGATAGGTCCGTGTAAGTGTACTATGTTTTGTCTCTTTTATGTGGAAGACTTTGGCAAGTCAGTCACTCCTCCTTTTCCTGGAGGACAGCACATTTCCACCCCACACCCCTATCCCCACCCCCCAATTATGGCTAAGCCCTTTCAGTTTTTACCACCTTGTCTCTTTGACGGAAATCCTAGCGGGACAGGAAAACATGGAAACCTCAGCCAAGCGTGAGAGTTGGTTTTCTACTCGATTAAACTGGTTTCACAGAAGGCTCTAGAGTGATATCGATTAACTTGATGGCCGTGCTGCCCTGAAGCCAACACAAAGTTTTGAACTCATCCAGTAGTTGGACAAGTATGCATTGGATTTTCATATTAACGTATGCATTAATACAACACATGGTTTATTCTGACCATTGATAATCTACCAACAACTGAAAAAAAACCCCTTTTGTATTTCTTTTTCCTTTGACAAGTGACACGAAAATTTTAATCCTGTAATGCAAGTAAAGTGAGAGCGCCATCCACAGTTTGATTTTGAAGCATTAAAAAAAATCAATTTATGCTCACACACCGCTTTATTAGATACACCTTGGTCCCTCTGTTACCTTCATACCTGCTTTAATTCTTCATGGCATCGATTCAACAAGGTGCTGGAAACATTGCTGCAGATGTTTTGGCTGCATGTCCATGAAGCAAATCTCCTGTTCTGCCACATCCCAAACGTTCTCTGCTGGATTGAGATCTGGTGACTGATGCCATATAAGTAGAGTGAACTCACTGAAATGTTTAATATCCAGTTTGAGATGATTTGAGCTTCGAAACATGGTGCATTGTACTGCTAAACGCAGCAGAAGATTAGCACACCGTGGTCATAAATGGAGGCTCAGGGTCAGCAACAATACTCAGGTAGGCTGTGGTGTTTAAATGATGCTCAGTTGGTAGTAACAGGGCTGAGCATTTATCCCCCACACCACAACCCCAACGCCAACATCCTGAACAAGGCAGGATGGATCAGTGCTTTCATCTTGTTTTTATGCCAAATTCTGACACTTCTGTTCAAATGTTGACGCCGAAACTAAGAATGACCAGGACATGCAAGATTTTTCTCTTTTTCAGTTGTCCAGATTTGCCTTTGACGAGTGGTTATTTGAGTTATTGTTGCCTTCCTATCAGCTCACAGCAATCTCATCCAGAGAACTATGGCTCATTGGATATTTTCTCCTTTTTGGACCATTCTCTGTAAAACCCACAGATGGTTTTGCATGAAAATTCCAGTGGAACAGCAATTTCTGAATTACTCAGACCGGCCCATCTGGCACCAACAGCCATGCCACACTCAAAGTCAATTAAGTCACCTTTCTTCCCCATTCTGATGTTTGCATTGAACTTTTGCAGGTGATCTTGACCATGTCTGCATGCCTAAATGCATTTGGTATATGGCATGCGATTGGTAATTAATGAACTAATTGGATGTATAATGAATTAAAGGTAAAGAATAGGAATGTCCAATATTTGTGAGCCTTTTTTCTCATGTTTTTTCCCCAGCTATAAAATGACATAAAATAAATAATTATTAAATAGTTACTGGTAATGATTAAATTGGCAAAATTCAGATGTAAAGATCAATTCCCCTGTCTTTAAAAAGTTGCTGAACTCAGCATATTAGAAGAAATCACCTCATTGTATCATATAAATCAAGTAACTCTTTTTCTTGTTTTGTGGCCAAGAAAAAAGAGCAATTAATGTCCCGTCTGTGTCTCCTAAATACTTGTGACAGTCTTTACCTCCTTAAGTCGGCTCGGTCAGAGGTATTTACACTCCGTGTGTGTGACAAAAAGAGAGAAACACTGAGGTAGAATAAGAGAGGAGGGATGAGAGAAACAGGCCAGAAACAGGAGACAGCAAGAGAGAAAACAAGAAGCAAAGACAGTCAATCAAACGATTAGTAGACAGAGTAAAAATAGAGTCCATCCGGCAAACACTAAAAGGTGTCTGGCTCACACGTTAAACAAAATAAGGCGCATTTTTTCTGTCTTGGTTTAGAGTCTTTGGTAAGACTTTTTTGTAACTTTATCAATATTTCACACATTTTCAGCATCGCATTTAAAAATTTGCATACTTGTTCCTGCTATTTAACGCCTTACGGTTTATTTTTCTGTAATTGTTCTCTAATTGCTGTACGCACTAACGGGATAGCACCTAGACTGGCATATCCAAATGCGTGGTTCATTAGTTCTTCACGTATCTTTGTACACAGAACTAGAGCAACATAATTAGCTAGAACATTTTTACTCTCCATGAACACAGTCAGAGTTGTGTCATCCAAAAAAAACTACAAATCCTTTATCAAAGTGAAGCAATGCAGAGAGTGTGGCATTAGTACGATGCGGGTTTGATGTGTGTTTCTTCCTTCTGCGCCAGACTCGAGTGTCATATCTTTTTCCAACTCACTCTCCCTTTCTTTCATCTTTATGCACACACACAAGCATACATGCCAAACCACTCTGTCACTCTAGTTACATCTGCAGCAGCTGAAACTTGGTAGACTCCCATTAAAGGTCTCCTCTTTTCAGAATATATTTTTATTCTTATTGTCCCAACGCAGCTACGGTTTGTACAATGCTAATGAGCTTTAACGTAAATATTCGTGCGTTCCATTGTGTGTTTTTCTATGCGTTTGCTACATTGGTAATGTGTTTGGCATCGTTGTTATGCTGAAAAATGTAGGGATATGACTTCCAGATACTGTTCATCTGCTGTAGATTTATTTTGACTTGACATATTTTTAAGGATACGCTGCACACCATACTGAGATATGACAAGTTTTTGGCATATAGCGCTTTTGGAATTACCTTGTTGGTGCAAAAATACCATTTTATGCCTGATTCCCTGTAGTTGCTTTTGGGGTAAATAGGATATCCTAAAGACAGTCAGAAATAGGATTATCTTTAGGATAAATACTTATTGTTGCATATAAATATATGCATCTCCAGGGTGTCCATGCCACAAATAGCCTTTCCAAACTCTGAGGCTGCGGCAATCAGATGTTGAGTGGTCTCAGCATTATCTGAGCCGTAGTAGACAGTTTGGAGTCAGCTTAATCAATCTCCATCCATCCAGTGCAGAAAAGCTTCACCTTCAGTTTAATGTGAAGGGTCTAGAGGAAGGGTGTTCACCAACGCAGCCAAAAAAGCCATCCTTGGTCTTTACACTTTGACTTTTAGCCAAGATGATGATCCTTTTCTGCCAACAATAACAAAGACTCTTCTCAACAATGCAACAATTTAAGCTGTAGGCTGTTGGCATCCGATTAAGTTCACATTTCAATCGAGTCTAGCAGCAGATTTGATATTTTGCAAGATATGAACATGGAAATGTAGGCCACTGTGTTGCGAAGTGTATGCGGAACAAAACCCTAGGCGAGCTTTGAAGAAAAAAAAAAGCAGACAGCTGCGATTCTTTTAATACAATTTTTGCATTAATAATTTGTGGTTGAGAAAGTAATTAAGCCATTGTTTAAATGAAGTGAATAAAAAGTGCAGCCCCGGCGAGAAGCTCAGCATGTAAAATCAATTATTTGTGCAACAGCTACTCAAAGTGCAACGCAGTGGACTTCTCGCTGAGACAGGCTGGCTGTGCATGCTGGAGCTTCAGGGATGAACAGACTGATGACCGCAGTCACACTCAGCGCATTCTTCACTGATTAACAACAACACAGGACTAAGGCATATACAGGCAAATATTAACTACAGTGTACTGTAAAAACTAGGCAAAAACTATGCATGGAAAACTTAAGAGGAAACAAGAATAGTTAGCAAGCTATATTTCATGATACAATGACATGTGGAGACAACTAAGAAGGCCCTTTTTTTTTATTCTTGCCATACAAGTATAATGATGATTGTGGCTCACATTATATTTTTAAATCGAGAGATGATGTACTTAAGTATATCTTAAGTATATTTATATATAATTTGAAGGCTTTGTGCACCATTTTGTTCTTCATTTATTATTTATTAAGACGTACTGACAGGTTATTACAATTAACAAATCTTGCCCAAATAAATAAGGTTGTAAAAGTAGACTAGTCCATTTTCCCATTATTATGCCTTTACAGTCTATTCAATGAAATCCATTCAAGTCACATTTTGTGCAACATACCACTTCCCTAAACCCTAAACTATACCTGTACCCATGGAGCCACATGGATGGGGGAAACACCTGGAATTCTTCTTTAAGCTGTACAAAGTGCTCAACCAGGAGTGTTGTTTTGGCTGTCTCATGTGTCTGCTGAGTAGGCGCTTCTGTGGGATTTTCTTAGTTCTCTGAGCCTTCATAGTGTCATAGCACGTAAAGCTTATTCAAAGGACTCTGAAGCAGCACCTAGACCAAAGTGTTCAGTTAACAAAAAGATCAAGTTTACAGGCATGCAGGAGTGGGGGAAATCTCACGTGAGTGTATATTCACAGATCAGGGAACCATCCCAAACTTCACCTGAGAGCACAGGAAAGGGGGGAGAGGCAGGAGAGAGAAAGGGAGGCAACGAAAAAAAAAACCCCAACCAGCTTGGGACCCTGACAGAAGGTTAATAAACTTTGCCACAGGCATCACGTAGTCAGCTTGTGCTGAAACGCTGTGATGAGTGTTTTCCTTTAGGCCTGGACTTAGAGGAGCACCTGTCCTCGGAGAGTATGCGAGGCTTCTGAGGTTGTTTTTAATAGAGATCATGTTGTTAAAATCCCGAAAGGTTTTACTGAACCCTTTGTTCTTGTCAAACTTTTTATACTAAGGTCTTACACACTATCTTAAAAAAGGTTGGTTTGCCTGGGGTGCACAAACTTGGCATGAGTTCAATTTGCGCTTGTTGTCTGATTATTTTGCTGATGGGTTCATCACCGCTTGATTCCTTAGTTCTTTTCCCTCCTCCTCTTACGCGTTTCCTCAGTTTTCATTGCTTCTCTTCTCCAATATTTTCTTTTCAATGCCCTGGGTCTTTGTTACCATGTCACTCTTCTGTTTGACTCATCTTTCCCTACAGGTATTCCTTCCAAGATGAGGAGGACATGTTTATGGTGGTGGATCTGCTTCTGGGCGGAGACCTGCGCTACCACCTCCAACAGAATGTGCACTTCTCAGAGAGCACCGTCAAACTCTACATCTGTGAATTGGCCTTGGCTCTGGGATACCTCCGCGCCAAGCGCATCATACACAGGTAAGAGGTGTTTCTATAAACTGACATTTTTATAACTCAATTTATATATTTTTTTGTAATAACCATTAGCGATGCAGTTAAGGGTTTGTTGCCCCTCTGTTTCTTGAAAAACAACAGGACAGAAATAGTCTTCAGCGCTTGTCCTCCTTATGCTTCTCTGCCTCATTTTTCACCAGAGCTTGGGCGTTGCGTACTCTTCTTTTCTCCTTGGCTGTTTTCATCCACATAATTTTCTAATACTGCTCCACCACTGGGCAAGGTCAAGATGTCTTGACATTAAGGTCATCCCTGACACAACAGTTTACCCTCTGCCAGAGACTACAGGCATCATCAAATGCGCCAGTTCCATCTATGTTGCTGTGTTGATGCCTTACTTAATTTTCAAAATGCAAGTTAAGTGCTTTTCAGGCAGAAATATCTGCTGTTATGGCAAAGCCATAGTTCACAGAGCCAATAGAAGCGTGCCTACTGCCAAATGTTATTATTTTAAGTTGCGGAATAACTCAAAGTGCATGAGATGTTCCATTACTGGCTAAGGTATGCTGCCAAAATACATTAAGTACATTGAGTGTGCAAAATGTTAAAAAACTGCTTTACTCATGACATAACAGACAACAGCACAGCTACCCTGTATCATACAAAAAATGTATTTATTCCATGAAAAGTCACTGTCACTATTGATGTTCACTGAAACAATATAATTTCTGTATTCAGTGCACCACTTATTGGGAATCCACATTAACTGGGTGAAGTCCACACTGACCCGGGCCTCTGTTTAGTGTTTCCGTCCTGAGAACAAGCTGTCTTCCAAAGCGGACCTTAAGGAAGGCAGCCAGACCCACCGTCTACACCAGATTGATGGAAAAATTTCCTGGAAAAAAACGGTTTTGATGATGGCTCAGCAGAATACATCATCTTTCACCGATTTTTATTTATTGATTTTAGAGGGCATGACAGGTTGTAGAGTGAGTGAGGATGGGCACACTTGACGAAATCCAGACACTATTGATGGACAGCAAAAACCCTTGATAAAATGCTTTCTGCGTATATTGGTCTTTGGAAATACTCCTCCACTCTGATGTCTGAGCAAAGACACAAACATAGGAAAGAGAGACCTTCTCAGATCATGACTAATAGGAACCATCACTGTAACAGAGAACACTAATTTATCAACACCCCCAGATAACAAATTACACCATTTAACGTTAAGCAGGCTACTTGCTCTTGTCCACGCTCTTAAACCTCCACAGGAAAGAGAGGAGGAGAAATAAGTGGGACGGATTAATAATTTGCTTATTCATTCAGCCCATTGAGGGGTATGAATATTTAAATTGTGTTTTCTATTTCAGTCCTGGAGCGGACAGACTTGCCAGTTGACGCCCAGGTGTTGGGGGCGTTTGTTTAGATGGAATCAACATCTTTTCAATCTGCATTCATTAGCTTCAAATAGGAAGAGGAGCTGAAAGTAACTCTCAGCTCATCTGTATGGAAATTGAATATATAATTTCCTCACTCAGACGTGGACGTGCTGACTTGGGTTCACTGCGTGAATGCTTTTCAGCGGACGTTTGTGTGTGCATCCACCTGTCTACATGGCTATAAATACGGGACGTACAGATTCTCTTCCCGTTGATCTTTGATGATTTCGATGATAATGAGGGAGCTATGATGATAATGACATTAATCACATGCAACATGATGACATGGTAATTATGTCATTTACAAGTTTGATCATGCCAGAGGTAGAATACGCATGGCATTAGCTTCTTCCATATGATGGCTGTATATCAGCATATGGTACTGAAGCTTTTACACACACACACAGACACACACACACACACACAAAAACCCTTTACTATCACATATTTAAGTTATCAGTTGGTAGAACATTAAAATGTCTCAGATTGTGTCTAGTTTGAGTTTGTGTTGCAGCTCGTATGAGCAATTATACTGTATGTATGTTTGTTTTATGAATTTGTAGCCAGTCAGATGCTTTCCAGATCGTAATGCATGGTGGATGAAAGTCTGACGGTACTTTTATGTATTCATAATTTCATCCCCAACACCACTTGCTGAAAGCTTCAAACCATGACAGAGCCGTCACCGTTTTACAGTTGCACTTGCTCTTGGACTTCTCTCCTGACCTCCTCCGTGATTATTACACTAATTATAATAACTAGTGAACCAACATTTTCTCATTTGGATTCATGACTCCATAAGATCTTCAGTCCAGTTCCTTTGGCATACCTCAGTCTTTACTTCCTCTTTCCCTTCCACAAGAATGGCTTCTTGACAGCCACCCTTCCACTGACAGCATTCTGATAAGGCTTTGATGAACAGTAGATGGATAAAGGGCCAGTGCATCTCTCAGGTCCCGTGTCAAGGTCTCTGCTGTGATATTTTACTGCTATTTTCTTAAGATCTACAGTAAATAGGCCTGGCAATTTGTCTTCCACTTATCCAGTTTTCTTACTTTTTTGAATGATTCATAGGTCAGTGTTAAGTGGCTTCACAAACAACAAAAAGACATTGCCTCGCTTTGAAAGACCTTCATAACTAGAGAACTATTGATCAAGAATTACAAGAAATTACAAGAAAGTCTGATTCCTTAGAAGCAAAATATTGACTTTATATTTATAATGAAATAATGGAAGGTGCTTGAGACGTTTGCATAGTGTATGTGTGTTTTGGTGTGGTTTGAAATCAAGGTAAATATATTTTATGCAGTTATGTCTATAAATATTCTGGGTCCCATAATGAGACAACAACGGCAACATCAGCAGACATATCTATGTAATTTTCAATAATGACTTCTTGCATGGTATACTTTGCTGCTATATGGGAATATGAACAGTCTCATGGGAGCAGTCAGTCTTAGCAACAGTCTTTCAGCTCATCCTGTAAGGAAGGAAAATATAAGTCAGTTCAGTGTCATCAAGGGACAATAGAGCAACCTCTGAGCATTAAACACATGGCGGAAATTATTTTAATTCCACTGTGGAATGGAAATGGAAAATAATATTACCTTAAAATCAACTTTGTAAGTTTTGGTATTGCATATGCTATTACAGTACAGAGGTCAACCATTGTTGAACAGGTTTTAAACAGGGTTTTAAACATGGAGCTGTAAAACACATAAAAAAAATTAGCAATTTAAAGGGAAAACTTACTCAATTCATATTTTTATGCCACACTTTTGCATTTCAATAAAAAAACTAAATATTGGGATTTACTGGTCTATAGACTTTATGGGCCATTACTTTTTCTCAGTTTCTGGTTCTCCTATAACTTGTAAACCTAATTCAGCATTACTGACTGTTTAACATAAATCTCTGTGGGGAGTCTGAATTATTTACGTTAGACTGAGTCTCAATTAGATCAGACATCTTCAGAGACTTGACAAATCCTTCCAAACAAATGGAAAGATAAATGGCAAAAATGTGATGGGGGATGTGTGTGTGTGTGTGAATTTGTTTGTCCGTGCAGATGCGGTGTGTGTGTGTGTGTGTGTGTTTGTGTGTGTGTGTGTGTTCCGTGGTTGTTTACCTCATCGCATCCTCTTTGACGTCAACAACAATTATCTCTGGATCCTCAGGTGCATTTCAGTGTTTCTTGGAATCCTCATGATGGAAAGACTTACATGTTGTCAACCAGTCTATGCTCTTAACGAGTCAATATGTTGCAGTGTTTCAGTCAGGAAACAGACTGCCCATTAAAGTCGTTAAAGGATTAATCGTTTGGCGTTTTTTTATGCCTTTTAGGGCTCCCCTAAGTTTAAGCTTCAGTTGCAAGTTAGGGATTGGAACATGTAAACTCTGATTTTTTTTTTTATTGCATTTATTGGGATTTTAGCCTTTATTGTGTTAGGATAGTGAAGAGAAGACAGGAAAGCACACAGGGGAAGGCATGCAGGCCAGATTCAAACCAGGCCTCTGCTTTAACATTATGGATCACTTACTCAACCCAGTGAGTTAAACCCAAGCTGCATGCAAACTTAGAAAATAGTAACTTGACAATCAAATTAGACATTAAGTTCAAAGGTTCTTCAGATGCTCCTTTATTTTGAAAGGGTCCCCACATGAGACAGAACCACATGTTTGAGTTGACACAGATTTGGGCTCGGCTCTAGGCTTACATTTGCCTGTGACCCCTTGGGGCTGGATTTGTGTCTCATCTCAGTCTCAACCTGGGGACTTTTTGTGTGTTAACCACTACAGTGTGCGATTAAATCCAAAACTGCTGAAAATTACAAGCAGTGCATGAAAAAAATCACTTATATGATATCACTTTAATATGTTATAGCACTGATTACTGCTTCAGTGCATGCAATTATGGATTCTTTTATTAAAGTGGTCTTCATTTGCTATCTGCACTGCTTTTTTCAATGTACTGAGAGATAGCAATGTGACTAACTCTTTGAATGAGTTAGACTGGTGGTGTAGTAAATTTGTCTTAAGCATCTTTAGTATGTGTTCACTTCTCCATTTCTGTCGTCTTACAGCATCCGAATGTTGAAGCTTCACCAGGACACTGTTCACTTTTCTATTAAGCTTACTACAAAACTCAGCCTGTCACACCTAATCACATTTCCTCATTTCAAGGCAAAAGTCTAAATTGCATATACTTGCATCATCAGATAGGCGTGGAGCCCTCGATCAAATTCCCCAATGGCAGCCAGACTGATATAGAATATGATGATTTATTAGCTAAGCTCAAGCCAGAACCCCACCAGGATACCAGCTAGCTGCATTTTGAGTTGGCTGCTCACCATGATGGCAACGAGGTGCTGGACATTGGCTTAGACAATGTGCGGTTTATTAAAGGATGAAAAGGAGGGTTTGTATTTGGGCCAGTATGCCTTTGCTGCAATGCCAATTGGCCAGGATGGCAGTAGAGGTTCATGGACTCAGTTAAAGGGGTATATTTGGGCTGTAGTCAGTTGGTCACCACCACATTTTTTTTTTCATCCACTTCAGTTGCCCATTGTGTCCTCATGATAGCTACAATGCACTAGAGTGCTGGGGGCATTCTAATTGTTTTGGAGAAAGATCCAAACTACAATAATGGTACATTTTGTTTGACCAAGTCACTTTTTAACTTGCAATAAGATTAACATTTTATGACATGATACATTGTTGCTCCTTCTAATCTGAGAGGAACACCTTTCTTTCAGAGCCTCCGTGCAAGGGGAAGGAGCATCACTCACTTGCTGTGCAGCACACTGGAGGATTGGCTCTTAGTGAAAATGATGGAGACAACTAAAATTTCAAAAGTGTGGCTATACTTAAATACAGTCAGGGCTGACATTTCAACAATAGATTTGCATGTACGTTACATCCTGCAATGCATGTATGGAAAAATTCACAAAGGTATGTACATTGGCTCTATCTGTTGCTGTCATGGATATGCCTGATAAAGCTGTCAGGACCATTAATATACAGATAGTTTCTGTCATTCATATAGATAACTTAACAATTAAGTGAGCCACGACTGACAGAATGTCATCATGTTAATAGACCATCAAAGCCAGCAACGTTACATACACAAAGTCTAAAAATTGCTTAAATGTAAATAATTTTTTATTAAAAGACCACGACAAATGTTATATTGATCTTACATTGTTATTACATTGTATTGTTTCCTGTGGCATAGACCTTTATTTTTGTCCAAAGAGTATTTTCCATCCATCCATCCATCTTCCTCCGCTTATCCGGGGCCGGGTCGCGGGGGCAGCAGCCCAAGCAGAGAAACCCAGACCTCCCTCTCCCCAGCCACCTCCTCTAGCTCATCCGGGGGAACACCAAGGCGTTCCCAGGCCAGCCGAGAGATATAATCTCTCCAGCGTGTCCTGGGTCTGCCCCGGGGCCTCCTCCCGGTGGGACATGCCCGGA
>VOQK01027618.1:0-11220 GCA_015052645.1 Benitochromis conjunctus
AGCTGTGGGTAGTGACTGAAAGATACAAGCGGCGGAAATGGGCTTCCTCCGAAGGGTGGCTGGCCTCTCCCTTAGAGATAGGGTGAGAAGTTCGGCCATCCGGGAGGGGCTCAGAGTAGAGCCGCTGCTCCTTCACATCGAAAGGAGCCAGTTGAGGCGGTTCGGGCATCTGACAAGGATGCCTCCTGGGCGAGGTGTTCAGAGCATGTCCCACCGGGAGGAGGCCCCGGGGCAGACCCAGGACACGCTGGAGAGATTATATCTCTCGGCTGGCCTGGGAACGCCTTGGTGTTCCCCCCGGACAAGCTGGAGGAGGTGGCTGGGGAGAGGGAGGTCTGGGCTTCTCTGCTTGGGCTGCTGGCTCCTGCGACCTGGCCCTGGATAAGTGGAGGAAGATGGATGGATGGATGGATGGATTTCCTGTTCCCACTTGATGTTGCTACAACTGTCGCACATAGATAGTTTGTGGTACATCAGATAAGGCATATTTGAAATGTAGGTTCTGATCAAACTGCTCGGATCAGTGGATCAAAGCGTAAAAAATGTCATTTCATTAAATATTGTCATACAGCATTTATACAGGACCAGATTTGACAATGTATGTCTGAATCACAGAAAATTTTGTGCTGAATAATCAGGTCGCCAAGCTTCACAGTTTAGCATGACTAGCTTCTTAAGTTGAGGCTAATGAAAAGTGAAGTTGATCCACTGTCCCTAGGAGGAGTTTGTTAAGCCTTCCCTGCCGCGGCACCGCCGACCACAGTCACCTTTTACAATCCCCCTTGTGCAAAACTCATGAAATACACGAATTTCACCAGACCTGATATGTGTGCAAAATTTCATGATTTGAGGGCATGATTATGCATTTAATAAAAGCAACTGAAAAATAATAACCAAAAGGGCGAATTATAATCGGTCCTTTGCACCGTCAGTGCCCAAGCTCTAATAATTACCATTAGCAAACTGTATGAACAACTTATGTTTCTGGAATAATTCTGCAAACTTCTCACTTAAAATCAGTTTTACTGCAAAAACACCAAGAGAAATGTGCAAAAGGGAATGATTTAATATATTAAGGAAACAAAAGGCCATCCATCTATTTTCCTGCTGCTTATCCAGTTCAGGGTTGCAGTGGCTCTGGAGCCTGTCCACCAATAATCCACCCTAACATAGAATAGGATGGTAGCATAAAATCTGTGTGCAGAGTCCTTAAACAACACTGCCAAAAACTGATATTATTCCTAATATCATGCCAAACCACCTGCAACATTTTTACACAAAGTGTTTGCATTTTTCTTTATGTTTGTTACGGGTGGAAGAAATTATTATAAGCTCAGAGGAAAGCGAGGGTTATGATAGACAGATGAATAGAAGGTCAAGATAAGCTGCTTAAACCAAGCAGCCAGCACTCCCCCTCTTAATATTTGTGTGCGTTTAAACAGGAGAGGCAGATGAATCAACAGCGCGTAAATCCTGACGAGGAAATTGTGATCGAGCCAAACAGCACAAGACAAATGAGTAACTATCTTCTATAATTTAAGTCGTAATAGCTCCTGTAACCAAACTTGTTCTGCATTGTGTCTGATTCAATTTCAGCAGTATTACACACTCATGTAAACTCCACAGCCTCGTTACATCGGTACTGCAGTTACACCAGTAAAGTTCTTGCATCAACAACACAGAAAAACTACCATTAACAATTCATTTATTGCTTTTACAAAATTAGAAACACATTAAACACTTTAAGACTTATTCAAAGTTGTATTCATTTATTTATTCTGACCAGCTTCTTTAATCACTTTAAACAGATTTACCTCAGAGTAAAATATCCAATTCAAGTATTTCCCTACTATGTGTCATTTCTCTTATTTTGCTCTTTAATGGTATCAACAGTTTAGACAGCTCCCAATGTCCTGTCCATCACTCAGTCAAAATCTCCCACAAAGACTGCAGCTCGTTATCCCCTGGCATGAAGCAAGGCTGGGCATCATCCAGACAGCACACACAAGCATGCACACAGACTTACACAACCATAAGCCTGAAGTGGCAGCTGAACTGCGATTTGACGCATCAAACACCGAATATTATCTAAATGTGAGTAATAGATTACTATTCAAAAACAAACTCAGAGCTCTTCAACAGACTCCTGTCAAATCAAATTAGCTGAGATGAACGCATCTAAAGATGAACGTGGGGATGACGGACGTGTTTCAGAAAGTCGAGGGCAGTATGACTAAAACCCAACACTTCTGTTTACTGGACAAAAGGTGAGCTCAAACACACACAGAAACATCTGATATGTACATGAAGGTGAGCTGAAACCAATAAAAGCTGCACAAAACAAAAAAAAGCTTGAGCATTTCCACCAGCATGTGCTCCTACACCACAAACACAGAAATAGACGTTCTTACAGTGGAAAGTTCAAAAAGATTCCCACACCACTCGAGCTGATGAGTCCAAAAAGGGAGGAAAAAAAGTCCGTGAGAGACGAAACCTTCAGAACTGACTCGGGTCAAGGCTTAACATCTTTATTTGACTACCTGTATTTGACTATTTTCCCCTCTTCTACAGAAGTCTTTAAAAATGCCCTGTGTCTAGCAAATCCACATCCAACATTATGATAATCCTGTGAATCATGGTTCCATGTAAACACACAATCAAGCAGGATATGATGAAGGGTAAAGCTAGCTGGGTACTGTATGAGCTTGCAGAGTCTCTCAGTTTCTCAGTAAGCTCTACATTACAGCAGGTTATTTAATCACACCAAATACCAAGATGGCAACACCGACAAGGTTCAGCTTGAAGCTTCTAGATGCACACTAACTAATGGGTGATCTCAGGCAGCACATCGTTTAATTTTTCATCAGAGCCTTTTTGCTTGCCAGCAGTTGTTTAGGTAATGGATAAACTCGAAGAAATGGATACACACCAGACTGAACTGTTGTTACAGCAGCCAGCAACACTGTCACCTATTTACATCTGAAAAAATGTCCGGATGGAGACAAGGTTTTGGTTGCGTCTTGTTCGGTTTGTCTCTCACACACTCAGGTAAGTCGATTTGTGTCAGTTTTATGCCAACGCATTTCTCTCTGCTTTTTCCATCTTTCTCTGCTGAAGACATCTTAAAGGTACAGTAGGTAAAATCTCACCACTAGATGTCAGTAGATTGCGGTCAGCTCAACTCGATGGTATGTCTAATCTGCTGATAATAAGTAATGACAACAATATTGGCATGTGTATTTCTAATTTCATGAGTGTGCATCAATTTGTTGGAAGACATAACTACACACTAATCAATGTATCTTTATGAGTACAATATATTAAAAGTAACTAACTTACTGTACCTTTAAGGTCCTTGTTCCCACACCTGTCTGAGAGCTGTGTATGCACATGCAGCATGAATAGCATACTTTACAGCTTGGATGACTTATTCATCAAAGTTACTCCAGACTGTTCAAATGCTCCATGTTACAGAAGTTCAACCTGTATGTCGGACAAATGCTGAAAATAAAAACTCCACCGGCAGGACGGGGAACACAGTGACACCTTGGAAATTTTCATGTCAATTTCAGGCTAAGTGCTTGTGACCTTCATTGCAGGGCATGTCAAATCCAATAGCACACCATTTGCTCACTCACTTACTCAGCAGGCCGGAAAGTATACAACGACTAGACAGCGCGACACAAAGAAGTCGTATCGATGAGTCTACTGCGATGAAGATACGGCAGAGTCTGGACATGCTGGGCAGCCAGACATAGAAAACATTAGGTGCACGTGTTTTCACATTTCTATCATGTACCACACGTAGATCATACATCACATGGTGTGTTATCTTTAAAAGTTTGTAGCATCTTTTACATGTCTTTAGGACAAACAAAGAAAGGCCAGTGCTAAATGTCTTAAAACTGTGTTTTACCCCTTTTCCTGCTTTTATCCTGTTTGTTGACACATATCTGCAGCAAATCACTTTTTTTCCCCCCCCATTTTTTCCTTTGATTTCCTTTCCTGCCTTTTTTTAAAACGTGAGTTACATTTAGTTAGTATATCCCATTAGCCTTTTTTGTTAAAAGCACATAAGCAAACAGCATAAAAATGGAGAAAATCAGAAATAAAGAACCAGGCAAATATGACTTAATACTGTTTTATCTTTGCAACTGATATCGGTGCACCCACATCCACAAATTACGGTATGAGAACGAGGTCAGGTGTGACCGGGTGATCTCTCACTAGCACACACTTTACTCTTCCTACTGGAAATGAGAAATCAACTCCTCCGTGTTTCCCTCAGTCTCTCTCGTCTCTCTTCCAGTGTGCAGAGCTGAACATACTCTAGGCAGTTTTGTTGTAATTTTTGGTCCACTGCACACAAAGTGATTAGTGTTAAAGCCAGTGGGTACACGCGCTACATGAATCAAGTGCAACATAAGATAAGATGAGATAAAATTATTCCTCCAGAAGAAAATCAGGAGAAAATTGATCCGTCCAATACTGCATCCATAGTAGAACATGTTAAACATCACAATAAAACCCTTAAATAGGCAGACTTCAGTAAAGCGTGCCAGCTATCTTAATTAACCTGACCACCCTGTGTGTGTGTATAAAGTGCTGTCTCGCCTTTACTCTTTGTCGTGAGGTGTCCTGCCTGGTGTCGGCTCCCGTTTCTTCTTCTGGCTTTCGGCTTCATGTGTTGGACTTTATGCATTCTCCTAAAAAAAAAAAAAAAAGTCTCTTCTTATGTTAATTCACTTGCTTCCTGCATCTTATGACAATGCAGTTCTTTTGCCGATTAGTCCTCAACACAAAGCAGTCTATTTTTGGTGCTTATTAGTTTTCCTGGTATTTGAATGTCTATGCGGGGGTCTCCAACTCCAGGCCTCAAGGGCCGGTGTCCTGCAGGTTTTAGATGGGTCCTTGATCCACCACAGCTGATTTAAATGGTTAAACAACCTCCTCAAGTTCTCCAGAGGCCTGGTAATGAACTAATCCTTTGATTCAGGTGTGCTGACCCAGGGTGTTAACTAAAACCAGCAGGACACCGGCCCTCGAGGCCTGGAGTTGGAGACCCCTGGTCTATAGCAAATCTCATGCCACCCATCTCGTAGCTGCGGTAACATGTCAACTGCTCTGGCTTCAATCAGCAGTGATGCACAACACGAGCTCGCCACCATCAAATGAGCTTTAGGAGATGATGATGCTGCCCTGAGTTTACCTTTACCCAATTTGATTTTATGGCAGAGGTTGGCCCAAGGAACGGCCGGTATTAAGAGCTGCAGCGGCAAAGAAAAGAAAAACAAACTGATGAAGTACGAGAAACTCCCAGAATCAGCAGCAGAAACTCCCCAGCCAGCTGTGGTAAATACAGTGGGGGGGAAAATGATTTGATCCCCTGCTCAATTGGCAAGTTTACAAAAGAAACAAACACTCTCTAATTTTTTGGGGCGTTTCAATTCAACCAAAGATCATCCCCTCAATAAAGAAAAAGAAAACACATTACATAAATATTATAAAGTGATTTGCATGTCATTGCAAGCAAACATGACTTAGTACTTGGTGAAGAAACCCTTTCTGCAAGCACAGCAGTTAGACGTTTCTTGGTTCCTGGTTTGCACGTATCTCAGGGGGGATTGGTCCACTCCTCTTTACAGAAACTCTAAATCGTTTAGTTTCCTTGGCGACTCAAGGTTTTAGCTTCGTTCGCAGAAGGAAGAATATTGAACTGAGGTCTGAAGACTGGCTGGTGCACTCCATGGCCTCGTCTTTAGCCATTTCTTTGCTGCCTTTTTGTTTTACTGTCATGTAGGAAGAGCCATGCATCATCTTGTCATCGTCAGGATGTTCTTGTCCAAGATTTTACATAGCCCCATCCAATGGCCCCTAAAAGCCGTCCTACATCCTAGCAGATAAAAAGCAAAGCATAATGTTTCCACCTCCACACTTGACGTTTGGGACGGTGAAGACTTTATTTCTGCGGATGTGAGCCATTTACAAACTCAGCAGGGGATCAAATAACTATTTCCCCAACTGCACCAACTACTGAACCAGGTAGATTAGCAGAAAGTCGAGATGATTTAAAACAATGTACCAAGTGTGTGGTCACATGACTCCTCCCTGTCCATTCTGCAGCATGGAAACATGGAGGAAAATTCAAACACGGAGCAAAATGTGCAACTCGAGCAGCTTGTGAGCCTGAAGTCCCGAGGTGAAAATGTGATAAGCTCACAAAGGTGGTTGAGAATGACCGAGCAGACAAACTGGTGATGGCTAACCAACAGGACATAGTAGCGATGGCCCAGCAGTGGATGACGGCTGGTTTCAAACTCACTGTAACAGACTGTGTGTATCAGGACTGTTCTTCATGCTGCTTTGGATGTCAAAAATAGCTTTTATTCTCTTAAATTTTAAAATATCTTTCACTTGACAAATGTCAAGAGTCAGACCTCTGCTGCTATTGGCTGACTGGGCTTGGGATGTTCAACTAATGCCAAATAAGTAGCTGTACAAGGAAAATTTCCTGAACTGCTGATTACATGCCATTACGTATGTCTTCAGATGGAGATGAGTGATGTCCAAAGGACAGGAAACATGTAAGTGGGTACATTTTTACCTAAAAATATCTTCAAAATAATCCTCATGTGTGCTTCTGAAATCTCGCCTACTGATGTCTTGATGCACTCGCTCACTGTGTGCTTTCCGTTTATGTCATGACATTATTTAAAAAAAAAAAAAATCATCAACGCAGTTTAAAAAGGTGAAACGCTGAAGGAGCAGATCAGCATTTCCCCTGATAATATGTCAGGTGATAAAGAGCAAAAATGAGGTTTAATTACTCAACACGTCTCTGTCACTCATCCCAAACAGGAAATCATGTTTAAAATAGAAACGTCAACAGGAAAAAGATTTAAAAAGTCAGCCAGAACAAAAAAAACTTAAAATCATGAGAAGGATTGGGTTTCAGTTTCTCTTGAGTACTGTTATAATGCTTTCTATATTTGTGAAACCGCTGATCACTTTCACCAACAACACCAAAAATCTTGTTTAAATAAAGCGCTGTCTGCTGAGTGTGGGTTTGTTGAGCACAGATTCACTTTGAGCTGCTACCTGGTAGTTTTCTGGGTGATGCTTCCTCCCTCCAGGAGACTAGTTCCAGGACCCACGCTGTAAGCTGAGATGAGCCTGGCTACTTCCTACACAAACTCAGACCTCTTCCTCACCAGGAAGGTAACATCCCTTATCCCTAAAGCAAGTCTGAAAGCTTGAATTCAACCAGCACCTTTATTAACCGTCTGATTCACAATCAAATGGACACTACAAAATGCAGCAGCCTGTATTATAGCTTGAATAAAGAATAAAGTTATAATTATCTGTCAGTTCATCACTATGAGAAAACTCAAACTGTTTTCACAATATTATTTAGTACATTGTTACCAAAGACATTGATTATTGTTTATTTATTCATTGTGTATTGGTTGACTGACATTGTCACCATCCCTCTTAAATAGCCACAGGTCTTCAATATGCTGTCAAAACAGGTCTTACTTGGCCAGGAATGGTCTCCATCAGCTTTTCCACCTACATGGTGTCGCTGCTACGGCCTCACCTAGACCAGGTTTTACATCTTGCCTCCAAAACACAGGTGCCTGTTTCAAAAAGTAAGCACCACAAATCTACCAAACGTTTGGAACCAACAACAGAAGTGGCTTAGCAAAGACTGGCAGATGCTGAACACACATCCTGTCGGCCATCATTGTCTCAGCTTCAGCTAGTAAAGTGAATGTAATAATCAGTTCAAATTGTGGCTTGGTTCTCTAAAGGCACCTGAGATAAAGCCTCCTCTGACCCAGCAGCACTACAGTACTCAGACTAAGACATTAGCAGCGGATCTTTTACAGTCTCCCAACACTCTCTGCACACTTCATGGTTTGTTTCACCTCAGACCCATGTTGAGATTCATCCCTGGTGAACCAAAAACATCCCAACACCTTCACTTTTTTTTTTTTTTTTTAGTTAGGCCAGAACAATTTGGTAAATGCACTGGTTCTCATATGCTGTAGTGCTTTTCTACTCTACCCGAGCACTCAAAGTGCTTTATGCAACATGTCTCATTCACCCATTCACCCCCATTTACAAAAGCACTGTTTTTTCTATGCTTCAGAGCTCTCTCTCTAATGCTCACACGCATACACACTCTGATGGATGCATCGGAGAGCAACTTGGGGTTAGTACCTTGCCCATGGATATTTGGCATGCAGACTGGAGCAGTCAGGGACCTGCTCTACCTCCTACAGCCACACTGGTCTTCTCGGACTGGTTGACCATTCATTTACCAGTTAAAACACCAGAGACTGTGCTGCTGTATGACATGTTGTTGATACCTGAATCACATTCATCATGTTAGCCTCGAGTGTAACTGCGATATCAGAGATTAACAAAAAGGAAACTGCATTTGTGTAACAAATGATAGTGCCAAAACATTGTTCACAGTCCTTATCAGAGTCTCTGTGTTTGTGGCCAGCAAAGACTATTAAGAGAAAGGGTTCATGCGGTGCATCCGATTAAACAGATAGTGGAAAATGTTGGTTTGTGGTTTCCTTTATCACAGTAATCACACTGCAGGGGAGACTCACAGCACAGTAAAGCTTCTGCATTTCTCACAGTTTACTCGATAACATCTCACATGTGACATGGGAGCTTAATTTTAACACGAGTTGTGATAAGAATGTCAAATAGCTCTCGACTTCAGCAGCTTTTGCTTAAAGTACAAATTTACCTGGGTCTGCTGAGCCTTGGTCAAATGCACTCAGCAGGACAGGTAGCAGCAAAGAGGGAGCAGCTGCCACTCATTTATTTCCCCAGTTGGTGCTTTTGGGTATTTTTTTATTTTTTTTTTATCTATTCTGACTTTAAGGCCACGACTGCCCCAAATGTAAGTTATATAAATAAAACAAGACCCCATAAGAATCTGCAGAAATCACTGCTGACCTCTGATTTGACCCTGAAGCAAAATGCAACCAGGCTTCGCCATCTGCTCCAGGGTTACTCGCTCACTTAGTGAATTTAACGTCACTGCCACACAGAACATTCTCACTCAGCTTTTTATTCATTTTTATAATATTACTGATGAACAAACACTATGTATTAAGCAACAAAGTGCTAATCTGGACTTTAAAAAACATTTTCTCACATTGCTTTAGGTGTTAAGTACCTTTTTGCATCATCATGCTTCCCTATGACTCTTTTTCCACAAACATGCTGGATGGGGTGCATTAGATACAATCAGCTGACACTGTACATTATGTACATCAATATACAGTATGCATTAGGTCCCCCCAGCGATGCAGCATTTAACATATTTGTTTGGTAAGTGCAAGCTTGTTGGTTCAATTCCAGCCAGAGACACAAATCTGCTTTAGGATCGCGTCAGGAAGGGCATCCTGTGTAAAACTGCCAAATCAAACATGTGGAGCTTCTTACTGTGGTGACCATTTGTGGCAAGGGAGAAGCTGCAAGTAGCTTTCTGTACTGCAGTTTGTGCTATTAAATGTTATTCATCCGTTTGTGTAGTTCAGGGGCCTGGCAGACCTGAAGCTTATCCCAGCTGTCATACGGCAACAGGCAGGGTACACCTTGGACATGTCAAGAGACACACTGTGGCCAATCACCAATGAACACCTTGTGCATGTCTTTATACTATGTGAGGAAGCGAAAGCAACCAGAGTGAACCCACATAGACACGAGGAGAACGAGGAAAGACCCCAGCCCAAAACAAGATGCAGAGATTTGTGACTTGGACCGTTAACTTTGAGTAGAAGCGACAGGCTTTGGACCCAGGCAACTAACAATGTGATCACATGATATGCACTAAATCTGTGAGGAGAACTGTGATTCAGACAATAAACAGTGTTGATCCAAGTTAGTGCTATTTAACTGATCCTCTTATCCGGCATGATTTACAGTTCAGTTTTAAACCGGATTATAAAAGAGGCCGCAACGCTCACAGCGCAAAAGTACAAGGCAAGACAAATACACTTATGAAGCGCATTTCATATGCTGATGTGGATTCAAGGTGGTGCTTCACAGAGAAGGAGACAACAGCTTAAAGCAGGAGGAGGAATTACAGCACTATGCTTTTTCATAATGGGCTATGCCTCACTGCTCAGCTGTGGCCTAAATACAAAGACAACAAACAGTTCTCTGAAATGAGATTAAAAGAAGGGCGAATCACTTCAAACGCCACTAAGTAAAGGGTTTGAACCTTTTGCTGACCATATTAATTGTTGTAGATCATTTTTGCAGAATCTTCTGGGAAATCAAGAAGAGTAGAAAGGACTTCCTGTTATCTTAGAAAACCTGCAGGCATGAAACTAACTACTGCCCCACCAAATGTAAAATGTTGCATTTTGCTGATTATTAAAAGAAAAAATAAACCTGTGATAGAGACTTACACCAAAACCTTACACCAACTTGAACCTTGGGCACAGACACTGAACAGAAGGGCTGGACAAATGGATAAACCAGCAACTTGCTCTAAACAAACAACCAACAATCTCTCAAAGAAGCACAAAGAACGAATTTCTGGCAAAACACAACCTCTCATCAAACGCACACAGTCTGTGTCTTCTAAAACATTCATTGTTTCTAAAATCATTTTTGTGCTTTGTGAAGTGTTTTCAGCGACGACACAGTATTAGTAATTTCCCCTCTCTATCACGCGCTATGAATTAAGCAATCAAGATGTGATTGAAGTGCAAAGATTCAACTTCAATTCAACGATCCGCCAAAAACGCCGCAGTGACATTTATGAATTATAGCCTTTTAAAAGAGAGATACAACTTTCACTGGGTCCGAAGTGAAACACAAGGAAAGCATTCTGAAAACTTTGTTGTCATCAGTGACTGAACTCTATAAACCAAGGATGTCACGAAAGTCTCAGTTTTAATGCAAACGCCTGCTTGTTGGTCTTTTCGGTCTTTAAGAATAAGAAAAAGAAGAAAAAAAAAAGCTCTTAAGTTGCTTCCAGTTATGTTTTGGGTCATTGTCTTTCTGTTTCTTTACTCGGTTTCTTTAGTTGAAAGCGCCGTCGCATCAATTTTTAAACAATCGAGTGAATCTGAGCTCAAAGTATGACTCCTTCCACTCAAAAATTCATCCTGCTATCAGCAGTCACATCATCCAACACCAGCGATCCTGCAACCGTTGATCCGGCCTCTCTTTTTGCCTCTC
>VOQK01027620.1:6925-17220 GCA_015052645.1 Benitochromis conjunctus
GAAGCGTTAAAAACAGTAAAAAAAAAAAAAAAAGTAATTTGAATATTTAAAACAGCATACGTTCTGTTGATCCTTGTTTAGCAGACTTATTTAACAGGATTTGATTTATTTTATAAATAAGTATTTGCACGCAGCATTTCTGCCAGGATGAATCCTGATCCTTCGCTGTGACAGATGGGCTTTAATAACGGCAACCAAAAATCTGGTTTTACCCAACAATAAATGCATTTTCATGTTTATGCACAGCATATGCAGCTTAAACAGAATTCAGGGATGTCTGTGTACTGAGCGTTATAAAGTTGTTCCAACATTCTTGCTGGTTAAAATGAAAGCGGCAGATTGTTCACTATCCAAATGGTAGTTCCAGATGCAGGGTGTGTTTTCAAAGACAGAGTAAACCAGTAATTATGTTGTTCTCCGCGAGTGATGCAGCCGATTATTGAGTTACTAATGAATTTCATTGTACTTAAGAGTCCATCTTTTTAAGTGCCAGTTTGTTTTTAGATTTTACGACATCCACTGAAGACGTGAAGGCGATGAAACACGCTGATGTGAGGCTGTGCATACCAAAGGTTCACTCCATTAACTGTACAAGTTCAGTTTTATTAAGAGGTCTAATAGTTTGAAACCTGTATTAAAAGGTTTTTTAGGACATCTGCACCAACTTTGGCCTTTCCTTTTTAGGGGACATATAAAAGACTTGTTAGTACTTATTTTAACTGAACATTAACATGCAGAAACTTATGCTTTTGGTCATTTGGATTCGTCATGACACTGTTTGTGAAGCAGAGCTTCTCCCAGTTTCCAATACCTTCTGCACTGTCTGCAGCACATGTAGCAGACTAGCAATGCAACCGAGCAGCATTGTCGCAGTGACTTCCTAGTTTGTGAAATAAATTGGTGAAAACAAAGCAAAATACTATGAATTTAAAATAACATGCTTTGTGGTTGAGACCATCCAAGATGTTCGTAAAACGCAGTATAATTCTGTTACGTAGCGCTAATTAAAAGTAGTCATTAAATCTTAGCTGATAAATTAAGACTCCACTTCCAAATTTTGGTAACGTCTGACACCAAATAAACAGCAAGGTGGTGGCCGAAACAGTAAAGCTTTGATTATACTGTGCTGTGGACATGGACCACGATAGTCGAGTAGTTATTTCTGTTATACTTCTTTGAAGTCTGATTGAAGTCCCCGGCCTGGGGCACATGTGCAATCGGTGCACCAAAAATCGGCAGGATGTCCACCCTCGCACTCACCATCTGATGAAGAAACTGTACTGCACGTGTGTAAAGGCAGATAAATAGCCATATGTTTTTGTAATAATGATCATAGTAACTCCAGATTTCCTCAAGTGCTTTTGAACAAACTGAACAACTAAATTACTCAGACGTGCAGGTAAGTGTCTCCCTGCATTTAGTGCAATTATGCTCTAAAAAAAAAGGCTGCAGGAGTTTTCGTTCTGCCTCGTCGGTTCACGGGGAAAAAGCAAGTGAAACTGACTGAGACTTGTGCAGGAAATATTTGAAGCCTGAAAGTGCAGGAGGAGAGGAATGAGTGACAGATGGAGAGAGGATGAAGACGGAGACCGTTGATGAGTTGAGTGATAGAAGGATGAAAGCTTGAAGAGCATGACAGAAAGCTCAGAAAACAGCCTGATAGTGAAGAAGGATGAAGAGAAATGGGATTAGACCGAAAGAGTGACAGAGGAAGACGAACGGCTGGAGGCAGGACAACGCTCAGTCTCTCCACTGCATCCATCAACATCTTGCTTCACACAGGAAATGCTTACCGAGTTTCTCCTTTTATTCAGACCAATCAATAACCTTATGCGCTGTCACATGATAAAGGCCTGGCATGCAACCACCAAATCTACTTAACCCTAATGAGTAGAGCATTTTCTGAATGCATTCACTGCAGCAAGTAAGATTGATAAAGCAAGCCCATATCCAAGTGGCAATTTCACTGACATCATAGAGACGGTGGGCTGTTGCTTGGACCACTTATTGCGCTGATGTAAAAAACCTGAGCCAGGGGGGAGGATTTATATATTAAACCTAATTCAATTCTACAAAAACGATAAAGGTCAGCTTTTGTTCTGCCTGGTTTCATTTTATTTGAGGGCCTGCAGGATTGGGAGGTTGTGTAAATTAACAGAGCTAGACTTCTGATTACTCAGATCTCACTGTGTCAGCACGCTGCTTCTGAGCTGACTGGATGATTATAAAGGGTCAATAAATTGATTCAGTGCGAATCAAAATAAAATGTCCTGGGAGTAGCTGTAAAGAGGTTATTGTCTAGAGGAGAGAGAGGAAGAGAAGGGGAAAGATGTAAAAGCAGGTAACAATGGCTTTCCTCAGTTTTTATGCTTCTTTCATCATTTTCTCACTCGCTGCTTCCCCTGCATGTCTGCTCCTGTTTCTTTTTCTCTTTTATTATTTTGGCATTTTTATATTTGAAAGTGTCACTTGATGCAAAGGGCTCTGGTCCAAAAAGGGTCTGCATAAAAAGAGCTTTCAAAGGTGGATGTGACATTTCCTCACTGCAGGGTAAATCATATACATCCTACCTAAGCATGCACACACAGCCACGTACGCACACACACATGCACGCACATAAGAAAAAGCAGAAGTGATGCGGTGCAGCAGGAAAGCACTCGCGTGCATCTCACGGACTTTCATAATTGATGGTGCGGTGGGATCAAAAACAACAAACATGGCAAAGTGAGCACGAAAACACCCGCACACGTGTAAATTTACTGTATTCGTTTTTATTTCATGCCGCTATGGATGCAGGGTGCACGCTGCAGGCTAACATTCACACGGACAGGCGTGCAGTAATGGTGCTGACCTGGTGTTATCAGAGTCAATGGTGTGAAATAGCTTCTCCAGCTCCTCTTCATTCAGCGTGCCATCTGAGAAGAATGCTTGGAACTCATCCAGAGACAGCTTCCCGTCGTCTGCAGGAAGTACGACACCATCACAGCTATGAGGACATTTATTTGTAATTACAAAAACAGTGTTAAATAACATTAAGAGGACGTGTCAGATTAAATAAGCATATAAACTGCAGCCTGTCTGCTGCTTCTAAGGAGGATGAAAGGAGATAAAGTGACATTACGGGTCGTTATTGCAACCTGCTACAGCTCTGAACTACAATACTGCATAATAATACCTTCATCCCACCTAATCTCTTTTATAGCCAACATTTGTTCCTGATGGCATCTGGAGAGTTTTAAATAGTTCCAAGTTATACGGATTACGTTTTAGTGAAGACATCGTGTTTTTGTCCCGGGTTTAACATGTCGCAGCACTGGGGATGACGGAGTTAGCCAGGTGTTTGATTGAGAGGACGCTTTGGTCCAAAGTGGAAACTCTTACCCTCTCTTACCCTGAGGTTAATTTGTTCTGATTAAGTGGCTCCTTTAGCACGATGAAGTGAATAGGGTTTTCTTTTTTTCCCTTTATAAATCTGCACCAGCCTTAATATAAATATCACCCCCCCAGTGTCTTTGCATGACATTTAACTTTTGATTGTGTTCAGTCTTGCCGTTGCTCTTATTCATAAAGCAGAGCCTAAAAGCCACCGTATGTAAATTCTGACTCAGAGCTTATCTCTGTGACAATAAGCTGGTGGAGATGGTTGATGTTCAGCTGATAGCCATCTCCAAATCGAACCACTTGTCTCCTCTGCTGACCTGTCGTTCAGTCATTTTTTCAGTACTTCAGCCCTTCTTTATCAGATCTTTCACTTGTACTCAAAGCAGTCAAAAACAGTCCTGTGTCTGCCGTTTGAAAAATGAAATCACTGCTTGATAATTACTCTGACACTGTTAACCCAACAGTATCAGTTATCTGTGAATCAACACCAGTTTAATACCCGTTAGCTTTGCCGTACTGACATCCACGCTCATACATCCTTGGCATGATGACTGCCTTCAGTCCTCTCCCAAGCTGCTGTAAAATCAATCCAGCGTGCACTTCAGTCTGCTGAAAACCTTCAGATGAATCCTTTCTGTCTGTCTGTGTTGCACTTTGGTAAGCACACAATGGCGATTATGTTTCAAAACCCCAAGGCCTTTTGGGGCCACACTGATAACCAAAGCACTCAACAATACTGGATTTCTAGCCTTCTTATATAACATGCAATAAAACAAAGTCTAGCAGAAAAAAATATGGATAACTTGCGACTCCGGGTCTTTGTAATATTCTGACTAGATTTAAAATTGAAGGATTTAATGTTCTATCAATGTAACCATTGATCCCCAGGTAAGCCTATAGCATCGAGCGATGGCAAAAGAAATGGCTTCATGTTCAGTTTTGCAAAGATTAAAAAAATTCACAGGAGCATGACTAAGGATGTTTAACATTTCTGAATTTTCACATTATCCACCCATCCTCTGCCCAGAGGCATCCTCCTAGTTGCACATGTCCAAAAAACCTTTAGAGGCATCCATTTCTGCCACTTTTATACCCGCCACTTGGTATTATTAGCATCTAATCTACTGTTTGTACAGTGGATTAGATGCTACTGTACAAACAAGAATGACATAAAAAGTGACTGACGGCTACAGTCATCGAAAAGTTCTGTGTGGGAATCTTTCAAAAATTAAATAAAACTTTCATCCAGCGCAACTTGGTACATTTATCTGTGAGTATTTTTTCAGCAGCTGGAATTAGTTTGAGTTAGTAGTGAGTGGTTATCCATGGCATTGGCTCTATTCTGTCTTTGCTTGCTAGTCCTGTATTCCTGACTGTGTCACCACATGATGCATAGCTATATCAAATATTAATTCCCTGCCCTCTAAGTGTGTTTGTCCTTGAGTGTGGCTGACTGGATACAGCAGGTTGAGCCACGGGACCACTGCGGAGTACTGGGAAAGCTCAGGGACAGGAGGACTGCAGCCTTACAAAGGGCTGAATTCAAATGTGCTACTCTTGGCTCTTAAGTCTGCCTCATCTATTCCCCTTTGCTATTTCTCAGTTTCATGATTAGGGAAGTATGTGTTTATGAATTTCTTATTTTAAATCAAGATGCATCTATTTTTTATTCCCTCTTGTGGTCTTCTGCCGCCACTTTTTGCTCGGTTTCCTTTTTTGGCCCTCTTCCACTCTTCCACAGTCAGTTGCACTCTCTGTTAGTCTGTTTTGAGAACCATACGCAGTCTTTTCTTCTGAGTGGTGGTCAAAACTCGAGTCCAATCCAAACTGTCAAAGACCTTGCACAAACTCCACAGCAACTTACACTCTTTCTGGCTCATCTCATGTCTCCTTATGCTTTTCTCCCCATTAAGTCTCTCCATATCTTTCAGCCCTCCTTTTTTCCAGATCCTTGTTAGAGCAACAAAGTAGCCGTTGCCTCTCAGATGTTCTTCCATGTCGATTTCTGCTGCACACAATGATTGTGAGTCAAAAATGCCTTCACAAATAGCTTTCTTTTGGTGACGCTTGGCATAACCTTTCCACGACAGAAGGCGTGTTTGTTTGAGGCGAACTTCTGAAATGCCACTTCTTGTGTTCATAGTCCCACTCTCCCTGTCCACCAGGGCTCAACTGTGAATTTAGACTCTGTGGCCATGACTATTTCTAACCTGGCCTTCTCTGGTGCAGCAGTGAAGCAGCACAGAAAGCACTGGTGTTTAATTCAGCAGTGACCCAATTTACAGCCAGCTAGCCCACTTAGGAATTCTCCAGTAACACACCGCTCGAGCAAAGCAGATAGTGTGCTAACCCTATTTTCAAAAGCATGAAATACTCCCAAATTACACACCTAACAAAAAAGCCTACAGCTTCTCTGATTCCTGGCTTATATTGTACCACTGTCAAAGACTCAGATGTGCTTTTTTTGTGTGTTTCACAATAGTCTCTCACACATGTAACTACTTCCTTGGTGCCCGTTGAGAGTTTAATTTTTTTTATTCCACTAACAGGAAAGTCAAGCACCACAGTCAGCTGCTAAACAGCATCCATGGATCATTTTAGCTGACTCTTGATGCTGCAGTTCACCCAGCAAACCCCACTATAAATAATGTACAACAACCCTGACATCCACTCGCCTCCAAAACCAAGGCAGTCAGCAACAGACGGGTTGATGCAACAGCCAACAGCATTCTGTCTCAACTGCAGATTGGCACAGTTTGATAAAATTGCCTTTATTTTACGTCTCTAAAATGGTCAACAGAGAGAAATCATTCTGATGCAAAGGAAATTACTCAGACTCAGAAAAGCACTCTAAAACAGAACAGGGGGGAGATAAGGTAAAGGCTAGGCATCACTGCGAAATCAAAGTTTGAGTAATTTTTGGATGTGAAATAAATTACGTTGTTGCTTCACACACACACACACACGCACACACACACGCACACACACACACACGCACACACACACACACACACACACACACACAGTGTGAATGCGATCTTAAAACTCCCTCAAGACATTTACTTTTATTACAAGGAGAGAAAGGCCAGAAAAATAAATGTCTGTCATCTTTATAGAGTTCTTAAAGTGCATGAGCTGCAAAATACAGAGTTTTTTGTTTTTGTAGCATTTATTAGGTCACTTACACTACTGTGCAACACTGTTGAGCCACCCCTCGTTTCTTTACATTTTGCTGGAAAATGGGAAATAGATGCAGTGATTCATTGAAGCACGTGCAAGCATACATGGAAATATAACAGTCTCCACAATTCTGATAAAGCTGCAGGTTGATATTTGGAATGACCACCTTAATTCTTCAACATCTTTCATTTACTTTGTTCGCCAGTACTGCTTCATTAATTTTGCAAACTGGTCTCTTGGGTGGCCAGTCCATGGCTGATGGTGTTCTACAGTGCGTTTCTTTGTATCCAGGTATTCCTTTAATGCATTGTGTGTTTGAGATTATTGACACACGGAAAAATTAAGCTGTTGCCCATTAGATCATTTCTAGATGACACTGCATGGTGGATTAAAATCAGACAATACTGCCTTCATAATAATGAAATCCATCTGTTTTACTATATACTAATAGTAACAAAGATTGTTTTTAAAAGATTACACATTTTTCTTGTTCTTAGATGCCTTTTTATGGTTCAGTGGCTTAACAAACATACAAGGATTGGACTGTAAGTGAGCAAAAAGGGCAACATCCAAAGAAACACTTTGAAATGCCTTCAGAAAGCAAACAGTGGTCTTACTGGACAAGAGCACTTTTAAAACAATGCAAAAAATTCTGGCTCCTTGGAAGCAAAATACAAAGAAATGAAGGGTAGCTCAAGACTTTTACACACTGTATGCCGTGGTGTGTGTAAGGTACGGTAAGGTACATTTGTTTAACCATATTATTTTCATGAACTACTTCCCTAGCTAGGAATTTCATATTCTCAGAAAGATTTTTCTACTACTGGAACATACTCAAGTATTCCCCGTTGGTCAACAATTGGAGGACATAATTTGACAACTTTATTGGACATTCAGGACCATTACTGGAGGATGTTTCTTCCAGGTTCTCATAAATCTAAAACATTTAGTGACATCATATTTACTTTTGTAGAACATCTGCCAGGATAAAGACTTTATAGTCTAAGGACGTTCCCGGTCATTGTCTTTCTGGATGTTTCAGCAACATCTTGAAGATAGGTCTTACGAGATATCTTGGTTGAGGACTCAAGAACATCGTCATATAATAACAATGCAAATTTTAAGGGATTTTAAAGTCAACGTTTCATTTTGGTTATTTTGCAACACTGCATAGATAACGTCTTGATGCATGCTCAATCATGCAGGTAAGTCAATCCCAAAAAGTTGATTCTGTTCATCTGGACGTCCAGATGAACTGCACAGATAACTTCTGGGATGGACGGGTCCTAAGATCTCATTATTCAAGCTCCACACCCTTGTGTTTGGGAGTGAAATTTCGATATGTTAATTAAGTACCAAAGTCGTGTTCAGTAGCAATGCAGGATGTTGTGTTAGTAGAAAATTAATTAAAAAAGGCTTCAAACTGCATTCAAAAAGCACTCAAGGGAATATGGCCAACATTGTCTCAGCTGGGTGGCTTCATATGTAGGTGGACCCAACTTTCCCTGGGAAGTGTGTGATAGTATACACAAACAAATGTAAATGAGGGAAACAGAGCCTAGTATAGAAATACTACAAGTCCAGCACCAATATAAAATACACATCAAAACACAAGTTTCCTGGGGGGCAATTAAAGAATGAACACACTAATTGGCAAAAGGCCTTAGACATAGCTGAAGACTCTAGAAATACTAGCCAGAGCAAACTTAATTCTTGGAGTAAATTCACAGAAATAACATAACGACGCTTGAAGGTGTAGCCAATATCTCCAGTAATATTAGAATCATAGCTTTTGAATAAAATCACATGCTCATTTACAGATTAAAAGTTACAATATTTTATCCGAAAATTGTTTCACATACAGAGATACATACAGGGATGTTTAAAATCTCACTCTTGTACAATTTGCAATCAGCTATCATCAATCTAATTCAATCATTTAGTCCACACAATCATTTTTAGGCGTTTACTGTATTTTGAACTGTGCATATTTTCCTCATGGCTCTCATAGTATTTGCTATAAACTGAAGTGATCTTCATAACCATTAGCAGTTGTACCAACTTGGGTCAAGCTCAAACTAAAGGTCATTTGTACACAATAGTAAATGCAGGTTTACAATCAACAGCAAATAATGAAGACATACGAGAGAGTGAGGAGAAACGGCAGGGCAGTTATTGACTGCAATGACCGCAAGCAGTGCTCTGATTGTTTTTGCCTCTAACCTTCAAATTCACTTTCTCCGTCTCTGAGTGGTATTTCGGCACAGAGTGCCTCTCGTACAGACGGACAAACAGGGGAGAGGCTCTGATGAAGTAAAGCAAAGTGAGTTATTTGATGGAAAATGTGTCTTCAGTAACATTTGTTAGGACCACATCTATTAACACCTAAAAATAAATGCACGGCAAATGCCGAATACATTTTAATCATTTTTAACTAACTTATCGCTCTCCAGTAAATTAACATCAAAAGACGTTCATAGCATTCAAGCATAATCACCGCTTCAGATCACATTAAACGCTAAATAATAAGTGCGAGCTCTGAAAAGAGATGACTCACCTACCTGAATGACTAAAGGCCGACATCAATTACAGTATGTAATAATACACATGCTGCAAAAGCTCCTTTCCCCCACTTGCCTTGACCGATGAAGGATACACAGGCAGATATCCGCATATAAGTCTAACTGTTAAACACCACAGTCTGCGAGGCTACAGAGGTTTGTCTAACCATCTCTGGTGAGTAATATCAGGGTACCCCAGCGGACTGTGCTATCTCCTTTACTGTTCACCTGCTACACTTCAGAGTTCAAGTCCAACTCATCCTGTCACCGGCCGACAGTCTGAGAGGAGATTGCCATCGTGAGCTGTGTCGGGAGGGTGCCTCTTAGAGGACTACTGGTGCCTGCTTCATCTTGAGTTGGTCTACAAGAAGCTACAGCTAAATTTGGCGAAGACAGAGGAGATTAAGGTGGACTTGAGAATTAAGGCGGACGCCTTAGACACAGGTCAGCATCAGTGGGAATGACTTAAAGATTGTTAAATCCTAAGTATCTGAGGATTGATCTGAAGGCACATACTTCATCAACACCAATACAAGGGCCTAAGCCAGAAACATTATGAAACAGAGACAAAGTACAAAAACAATCCTGAATAAAAAACTATTGTTGTACTTCACAACAGAAAAGACGGTGGCTTCCACAGAAAAGAAGAAATTCACGTTTCTGAATTGAAGAACAGCAACAAGATCCAATACAAGATGATAAGAATAATTTGGAATTCTGTGTGTAATGAAATCCTAATTTAAATCCTAATCCTAATTTTGACTCTGCAAAATTTAGCAGAGTCCAAGAATCAGCACTGCTGCCTCACAGCGAGAAGGTCCTGAGGTCAATTCCACCATCAGGCCGGGGTCTTTCTGTGTGGAGTTTGCATGTTCTCCCCGTGTTTGTGTGGATTTTCTCCGGGTCCTCCGGCTTCCTCCCACAGCCCAAAAACATGCAGTTAGCGGGGATAGGTTAATTGGAAACTCTAATTTGCCCGTAGATGTGAATGTGAGTGCCAATGGTTGTCTGTGTCTATGTCTTAGCCCTACGACAGACTGGCGACGTGTCCAGGGGTACCCTGCCTCTCGCCCTAAGATAGGCTCCAGTCCCCTGAAAAGGATAAGCGGTAGAAGATGTTACTGTTATTTCACGCAAGAAGGGAAATTAGCCCATTTTTAAAAATGTTATAGA
>VOQK01027626.1:0-21169 GCA_015052645.1 Benitochromis conjunctus
GGTGGCGGGGTTGTGCTTTTGGGGGGGTTAGTTAAGTGTATTATTTACTTCTTCTTGCCCCCGTGAAGTGGTGACCACACATAAAAGGGCTGTCTCCCTGAATTCAACATTGCCCTGCTAATACAGCCTCTGAGGTCTTAGTCATGAAGCAGAGCTTTTAGATTTCTGCCATGAAAGCCCAAATACATTAATCCTACTTAAAAAAAAATTAAGTGTACTTTATTCTCTCCGTCTCAAAGTACCTCACTGGAGCGCACGCTGACAGAGAGGGTTGCACAATAAAAATCATTGTTTTGGAAAACAGTCATTGGAGATAAATTATTCTAAAGACCCATAACCAAATATGGAGCGGTTAATATAAATTTTCACTTGGTTTGTGAGTTCTTGGGTTTGTTTGTTTTTTTCCACCCGGTGACTATAAGACAGTCTCAAAGTCCAAGACTGATCCAACAATGAAATTTACTAAGTCAGATTTAAATCATTGATATGTTTAAAATATCTATTAAAGAAGAATTAAACACACACACTTAACACAGTAAATCAAAGATTCCGTGAGCCGGGCAATTGCAGTTAACCCACAAAGCTTTGGCTGTGCAGGTTTTAAGTGACAAAACGTAAAACTGAGAGCACAAGTTAACATTAACTGAAACTAAAACGGGCCAAGTCTAAAATTCATAGTCTGAATTTAAGGTGACAGCAACCGCAAAGGGTTTTCCTTTCTTGTCAATCTGACACATTCAAGGATCACACATTACAAAAAAACGTGTTCTCAGCTCGTAACAGAAACCGTTCCCATACAGTAACAAGCAGCGACAGCTGAGAAATTGGCTTTCAACAATAGTAAAGTCATTTTTTGACTCAAGGTGAAATCCTGATGATGTCCTCTCATTTTTGCATTTGGATCTTGCCTAAAGAACCGCTAACACTAGTGTAGTCTGTGTCATTTTTACGCTTGCACTCTACCTGAGAGCGTTTAAAAAAACAAGAAATAAAATTTACAAAGGTAGTAAACAGTATACAGTTTACAATAAAAAGTTCATGATTTGCGTGGACACAAGTCACCCAGGTGAACAGTGAATGTGCTTAAATGACTTCAGAGTCAGAGGTGTCACATTGCTAACATATTACACCTGTTTGGAAGTTCAGTCTTTTCAAAATAAAACTCTTCCAAAGCCTGTCAACTTATGGTAATGAACCAGTAATTACAAATTAGTAGTTTACTAAAACAAAATGCCTCTAAAATGTAACCTTTCATTTTCTTTGTACAACTCTGTCATACAGGACACTTTTCCACTTTACTCCATATAAATGGACACCGAGTCAGAGAAGGCTTCGGCTGTTCCTAATTTTATTTAGAAAGTTTTACTTTGCATTTCTTTTCTTTTTTTTTTGTAATATTGAAATGTGTAAACTGATTCAGATTATACACTCAGACTTCAGGTGAACAGATTTTTAAAAAAGGTAATAATATTTGACTGGACATGCTGACAAACCCACATTCTTTTCCATTTTCCATTCACAAACATGATTTTTAAATTGTTAAACAAATTGCCACACCAGGACGCTCATTTTTTCCATCAAATATTTTTTAGGACTACAAACCTTTCAGTCTCTTATTGCCCTTTTCCCAACATTTGGAAAATTAGTAATAATTCATTTTCAAATGACAACTTTTATTAATTGAAATTTAGGGACTGAATGATTTGTAAATTGAGATTTGTAAATATTGAATTCCAAATTTAAGTGGGAACATGATTGTAAATCCTAATTTTTGCTATCTAATAAACCAATGTCTGCAAGTCCACTAGGGTCCGCTCGGGTCAGGGTGACATAAATTCTGTCACCTGATAGTGAGTGCAAAACTCCTTTCCGATATGCCTGCTGGGTTTTTAGGGGTTTTTCCTGGAGAATTTACATTGCAATGGACCAATTAAGCCTGCGCCTCAGGCGACCGACTGCAAAAAACTATAACAGGAATAACTCCTAAGCTGTTGGTTCTCTCAGGACTGCAATGGAGTGTAATCAGGACTTAACAGTGCATGCTAAGTTCAGTTCAACTTATTCTATAGCAGTCTAAAATTCCTAGCTTTACCTTTAAGAAACAACAGTGATAGCTTTTGTCTAAACATTAAAGAGATACTAGCCCATACACTATATTCTATCTCTTTGTTTGCACTGCATACTGCTTAGTTCTACACAATTATTAACCAATTTCTGGTACTGTAACGTACCAGAAGTGTGAATAATACCTTCAAGTGGCTGGAGACTTTGTGAGCAATACTTGGTGGATGACATAACACTTTAAAAGAAAAACATCTGAAAGCTTTAAGGTTCAAACAATATGTTCATAAATGTATCCTCAAATTTAACTCACAGAAGCGATTTGTAAACGAGATTTTAGAAAGAAAGAAAAACGTGGCTACAAACGGCTTTTATTACCATGTTTTTACACGTACTGTTCCACCTCACCAGTGTAAGGCCCGCGGTGGAAACAGAATGCAAACCTAGAGAAATAAAAATTTGGGAGCCAGATACATAAACAATATGTGCACACCAAAAAACTGTGTACACTGTTTTATACACATAAGGTGTTGCGTTTTTTGTTGTTGTTTTTTTAGGAGAAAGCTGCTAGAGCGTGCATACCTCAGACAGTACTTGTTACATACATACATTTGAGGTGTGAGGGGTAAAATAAAAATAAGGCCTTGAATAATAAGCCAAAAGGATAAAGAAGTGCATATCTGTGGCACCTGTAAACCATCATTATAGTTATATCTTAGTCATAATAATAAAATGCCAAAAAGAAAAATCAATGATTAATTAGTAGTGTACTTTTAAAACTGACTTTACTCATTTGAATACTTTGCAGTTGAAAATAAAATTTAAAGAAAGAGAAGGCAGGCAAAGAAGGCAGTAAAAAAAACTGCCCTAACGTAGAGAAAAACAATGTTTCTCGCTCATAAACAGTGATTCGAAAATAAGTTATTACTCTCTGATGAAAATATATAGCTATATTTTATATAGAAAGAGAAAATTATGTCTCTCCTCTTATGAGGCGTGATCAAAAAGTTTTGGGAATGAGCCCATAAAGGTCAAAAACCATACGTAACTCTAATATGACCAATGACCCATGTCAACACCATCTCGTCGTACATCTCTCACTTTAGAAACGTTTGCTTTTTTTATTGCTTCCTGGAAGTCCAATTACAACCTATTTCATTGTGCACTCTGCAACCTCATCATGGACCTCTTGGAAAGGACACACAGCAAAGAAAGAAATTTTATATAAACAAACCCGACATCTGGTGATAAGAGCTGGATATTTGGTCAAACGACAAAAGGAACACACTGGACCTGGCGTGTAGCCACAAACATGTGAAGGTAGCATTTTGTTTTCAACATTCATCAGGTAGTACATGAATTTGTCTCCCAGAGTCAGATTATAATCCCATACCTTCTACTGTGAGGTCCTCACATGTCTTAGACAGAACACCCAGCAGAAATAACGTCAACCATCTGGGAAACACACGGTGCTGATTAAAGTACGATTTTTGGCCGCATCAACGAACGTGTTGCCGTAGTTGCCAGATTTGTTTCTCTGTGATTTTAATATTTTATCTTTATAGGCCCAGGCACATCTGAGTGTAAGAGCTGTGAGTCAGCTTTTGATGATGATGATTTAGTACCTAAAAAGGGAGCTACTTTAACAACCTCCAACAAAGCACGGGAATTTGGGCTGGGTGAAGACACACTTTTTCCCCACTTGAGGAAAAACCACACCGTTGACTACAAACAGGCTTTGAAGGAGCAGATACTATCCGCTGGTGATGTGCAACTGAAATATGTAAACAAATGACCCCATCGAGCGCCGTCGGTGCGCTCGTTAGTTGCACTCCATGTGACAGGAAGAGCCAAGAGTGGATGGAAATAACTGATATGGTTACATAGTGATATACATTTTTCAGTTGTGTTATGTGATAATATTGTGCAGGCTCCTTACAAGTTACAAGGTTAAGTTACTTTAGTTACTGTTAACTTAAAAGCAATGAAGTTGTTATTTTATGCATTCAATTAAATTAATTCCAGGGAAAATCTTGCCAAGGTTGTGTTTGTGCTTACATTTAGCATGCTTACGTATGTTTTGTCACTGGATATAATCTTCTCTCATTACTAGTGCAATATAATGCTGCAGCGGCTGGGAACACACTTCAAATTAGGGCGTTTGTCATCAGTGACATTAGCTCATTAGAAAAGAAACATGGAAAATGTCCTTAATTTACTTACACTTATTGTAAGCACCAATAAAACATTATTCAATATCTGCTTCTTATTGTTGAAACGTGCACCTAAAAAGGTATAAATATATATCTTGTGCATGGACACTATTTATACCGCTGGTGTCTCTTAGGAGTTGCACTGTCTAAAGCTGCCTTTTTTAAGGGTATTCATGATGGAACAAGACTAATAACAATGGTGCGTTATTGATAGCATATCTGCTAGTTCAATCACGACTTTTAAAAAAACATCTTACTATTGTGAACAGATGAATTATAGAAAGACTAAAGCCTCTTTTTGATTTTTCTCACAGAACCCGCTAAAGTCCCCAAAACACAGGATATAGATGAGTCTCGACTTTGCAAAGTTCCACTTGATGACAAAAAACAGCCACTGATGTGCGTTACGTTCTTCTGATTATTTTTACACAAAGAGTATCATTATGTAAAAATACAGATAAAAAAACACATATGTTGAGAGAACATTAAAATGTGAAGCATCAACTGGAATGTCCTCTATCTCCTCCATTATTTTCTGCACTGCCACAGTTATAAAACGGTCTTTTATCAGAGATTTTTTTAAAAAAGGGAAGCTGTGTTTACATCATTATGTGTTTTGTTAAAGGTTTTTGGCCGTGGGTTTAAGCCCTGACGAGCCCCATTTCATTAATGGAACTGTTACACATGATGGTGCAAAAAGCGCTGATGCTGAAGTTAGCTCTAATAAAGTACATAATGGTTCAAATCAACATACAGTTGTGCGTGCCATGAAGGAGCACGATAGCACGCAAGTGTGATCTGAGAATGATTCTAATGTTCTGTTTTGAGATTTGAGAGGACAATTTGAATATCATTACTCTGACTCTGGTCGCGCACTCATGTCTGTAGCTCTGATCCAGAGCATCTTGACTTGTGTCTGCATTAGGGTTGAACTTTACACATCAGTTTTCCCAAGGCGATAGACATTTATATTGAAAACCACATGTTGCTGCAAACAGAAAAACAACCTCCTCTCTTTGCAACTGAAAGACAGAAACCAGTACCTTACTCAGAAATGCAGAACTGCTACAAACTGAACTGTTATGTGAAAATAAATAACATGTTTGACATTACCAGTGAACCCTAAGTGTTTTTATGTGTCTCTGTTTTTTTTGTTTTTTTATCTGCATCTGACACAGAAACGGTCAGGTCTTTAAATCATTAATTATTACTTATGTGCAATATAAAACAGACACAAACATCCCTGATAGCTCTTCACTACACACTCACTCACACATTGACAACTAACTGGCAATCCAGGCTTTAATTCACCTGACTGGCATGTGTCCACGCAGCAGATGGAGAACACTTAAGCTGTTTGTCTCGTCTAGTCACAAAGAAAAACTCTTCGCTTTAGTGTTCGCTGGAGGAGAGGCCAGGACAGCGTGATGATAACATGTGGGAAATAAAGTTTTTTTTAATTATCTTGATTATTAATTTGTTAATTTGCAATCAGTGTCCCGTTTTTACTTTTTAGCTGAAAGCAGTATTGCCCGGTATGTTGAAGTACCGCCTGCTGTAAATTCCTACCTGCAAAAAGCCTAAAAGCTAACTGCAGGCACACAACAAGGCAACAGCTCTTTGCTTTTGTTTGTTTGTTTGCTTCTAAATTTTTCAATGAATCTATTATTGAAAGATTACAGAATAATTGTGAGTTTTCTGACTCAAAAAAAGCAGTATAAAACCAAATCTTGACTTTGCAAATAATAACAGAATAACAAAATGAAAAGAGGGCAAATGCTGGAGCTGAGGCCTTAATCCCGAAGCCTAATTCACAGCTATTACAACCTACGCATGTAACTGTTCACTTCTCCATCATTTTCAGCAACACACAAGGTGCATTCAACTTTTAGATGCTCTGTTTGAGGCCTAGGGCAATGTGACTATCAGGCTTCTCGCAGCACACAACACAATGAGGTTAAAAACAACTACTGGAAATAGCACAACTGAGACAAACTGGGCATATATTTTTAGTTCTCTTATCATTTCTAACAAACCTCGAAGGACACAAAACAATGTGTGTGAACTGATGGCTTGGCATCCACTAAAGAATAGCACTGGCAACAATAACGTTGGCATTTGTCTACACTGCCTACACTTAAATTAAGGCGACGGGCGGTGTAAGCTGTTTGCCTCCAACATATTGCATGCAACCTGATAGTCTTCATTTTGTACGCATATCACTCCATGTGGGTGTATCAGTTTTCAGAAGTGCTGCAAAGTGGAAAGGAGCACCGCAGGCTCTGCTGTGGGATTGTGGACACTGAAAGATTCCAGTGCGCGCTCGCCATCATTTTGTGTTGTTGAGTGTTTGTCATGTGGGACTGAGCCCACATCACTTGCTTTGTTGCTAGCTGCGCTGTTATGCTGCCAGCAGGATGTTGACGTGCACTTGCATTTCATGGCTTGTGTGCCACATGAGCTCTTCGGTGAGGACATTCCCAAGAAAATGTGGAGAGACAGCACTTAAGTTTTGTGTGTGTGTGTGTGTGTGTATATATATATATATATATATATATATATATATATATATATATATATATATATATTAGAAGCAATCAGGAGCAACCAAATTAATTTGGAAAAAAAATTATACTAAAGTTACTGTTGTAGATGCTCTGTGTGGGCTTTTGTGACACAATATTGTGTTTTCCACTTGTGCACATGTGCACTCAGAGTAGTTGTGGATGAACAGTGGGCCTACTTTTGCAACAACAACAACAACAGCAGCAGCAACAGACGTGGTCCTGCAGGGGGGGAAGACCTACCTGCTCCCTGGATATACAGGGCAACGAAGGTCTACGAGGCATTTTACAACTGCCATAATAGCTGGTCGACGTCTCCCCCAGCGACACGCAACTGGACCTTCTCCTAGGTCTGATCACAGGGACCTTTTCCTCCGCGCTGGAAATCCCACTCGGTGCTTCCCTCGACGGGTAGTAGCGGTCAAAGCAGAGCCCCAACAGGGAGCCAGAAACCCCCGCAAAGCAGGCAAAGAGCGGTCTGAGCAGTGCGGGCAGACCGCTCAAACTTGTGAAAGAAACAAGCCACACAACGCTGGCAAAAACCAGTATGAGAACACTGTGTTTGAGTTTCAGCGTTGGGATCAGCGTGAGCAGACCCACACATCCCAACACGAATAACAACCTGCCCACCATTTGCATCTGGTGCTGGTCCTCTCCCCATTGTAAAAACCGCAAGACCAAAAAATCCCCGAGGTAACACGATGCTGGCAGTGACACCAGCCAGCATTTGGTGCTCTCCTTCTTTTTCCTCCTCAGGTAAAGTGTCAGAAAGAAGAAAGCACATCCTATGCTGAATAAAGGACTGATGGACTGGGAGAAGCCCGACAAAAAAGTCCGCAAATCCCAAAGCGAGTCACTTTGCAAGCTCCTGGAAATTAGAAAGGAGACCGCGAAAATCACGAAAGCGCCCACGTACAGGGCAGAGACCTTTAACAGTTTGGAGCTGAGAATGTCTTCGTTGCAAAACCTGCACACGCTAAACAAAAATCCCCTCTGATGGTCCTGTTTCAGGGGGGTGACGCAGCTCTTCACATAGCCGTTCCTGAAGCCTTCTGAGCTGTTTACACTTCCAGCTCCGTCGTGGTGCCTTGTTTTACTGTGCAAAACCTCTCCGTCCTCCCGTGCAGCCATGGCTCGACTGTGGCTCCTCGTATCCACGCGAAAGTCCCCCTCTCCTGCTATTCACGCCGTATTAACGCTCAACTACATGACAGCAAACGCACTCCATGGTCACTCAAACGTGCTCCAGCACTTGGACTAAAGAAAGAAGGTGAGATGTTGTTTTTACAGAAATTGGGCTCTCTGTCGCCGGCTATAGGCCACAACTCACACTGCAGGGCTTTTTTTGCGATGTGGAGCACTGACTGAGCCCACAGACCGAACCAATCCTGAGCCGCACGCATAGACTTTATAACCCAATATTAGCAGTGTACGGTTAAACAGAAGAAGCTCATTAGAATATAATGTAGCGGGAAAAACTGTTAAATTCCCATCACAGAAAGTCCCACAATGCAGTTTTCTTGTTTTGTGTGCATCCCTTGTGTGTACGGGAAGTCTTTGTTAGTTCACTATTCGTCTTATATGTGTGCAAAAGCTTCATGGAAGTCTTCGCTTCATAAATAAACACACTAATGCAGAGTTTCTTGCAGTGTTGACTGTTTTTCCTAGCTCGCTTATTATTAGACACAAATAAATGTAATTTAAATTAAATGATACTGCATTGTTTTGGTCTTCTGGTTAAAATGTTATCGCTGCTTTTCGCAGTGGTTGAAGCCATCGTATTGCTCTGTGATCGTTTGGTCTGCCTGTCTTTAGCTCAGGAAAATGGACGATTGTCGATTTAATCGATCAGACTAAACCAAACAACAGTGAATATCATCCATTATCCATGGATGTAATGTAGACATGTACAAAACTATCCCGCTCAAACAATTTACCCGAGCACTCGGACCATTTTAACATTCATTTTTATGTATTTATTTATTTTACAAATTACACAGCGTTTATTAAAACATTTTTGATCTTGAACATTTAAATCATTATGATTTGTGTGTGACTTAAGTACTCCCTTAATTAAAAAAAAAAACTGTATATAGATCCCCTCTCAATCAAGCGTTTCCTGTGTAGGAATTTTGGCCCACTTTTCTTTGCAGGATTGTTATAATTCAGCCACATTGGAGAGTTTTCAAGTATGAATGGGTTGTTTAAGGTTGTGCCAAAGCATTCTGATTAGATTTGAGTCTAGACTTTGACCTAGTCACTCCAAAACCTTTTTTTTTTTTTTTTTTTTTTTTTTTAAAAAAAAAATTTTTTGTTTTTTTTATTTTTTTTTTTTTTTTTGGTTTGTTTTTTTTGTTTTTTTGTTTTTATATTGTTTTTTTTTATTTTTTTTTTTTTTTTTTTTTTTTTTTTTTAAAGAAAAAAGGTTTTGGAGGTTTTTTTCAAAAAGAAAAAAAATCCCCAAAGTGTTGGGGATCAGCGAGATGTTTTTTGGCAACTATGAGACAAGCCTTTGTGTTCTTTTTGCTCAGCAGTGGTTTTCTCCTTGAAGCTCTCCCACGGACGTCTCTTTCATACTTTTGAATCATGAACTCTGACCTTAACCGAGGCAAGCGAGGCCTGCAGTTCTTTAGATGCTGTTCTGGGTTCTTTGACATCGGTCAGTGTTCCAGACTCATGTCAGAACGAGGGCAAATACTTTTTTCACCACAATTTTGCACTGCAAATTTCTCCTTTACTGCACGGTAAATAAAGTCAAAACAGGTTAAGTCTAACTGCAAATTCCAAAGTGCAAAACAGATTTATATTCATATATAGATTTTTTTTAAATTACAAAAATGTGTTGAATGTAGTCTATGAACTTTAGATACTAATATAATGATGTTATTACAATCATAAGTCTCACCATAGACAAGGATTGTTGCTATCTATAAAAGATTCAGTCTTAAAAACCTTTCAGGTTTTAATTAAACTGTTTTACCATTTGTAACAAACCAAACTGATGGTTGGTTTTTTGTAGCCAGCTTCTGAGCTTTGTTGTTCCTATTTAGCTGATGACAGGCTTAGACATCTCTTTGAGTTAAAAAAAAAAAAACAACATGACTTCCTGGTTCGAGCGAGCTGTGGTTAAATTACTATAACTGTGTAGAGATCACCTGCACTGAACTGCACAGAAGGCATTTCCCCATTTTCATTAACATGTCAAATGTGCAAGGAATGGCAGAAACCAAGAAATTGGCCTGTAAAAGACTCCATTACACAGCTAAGCAGCAAGATCAGGTCCTATAAGGTTTTGCCAAAACCTGGATCACAGTCATTGCTGAAGTCTCATGAATTAAACTGACAGTCTCAGCTTACCTTAATTATGCAGAAGAAAGTATGTTAACGCCATAACAGACTATTCTTAGAGCTGCTATTTCTGTCATTTTTCCACTGACACAGAAGAAAATCACATTTAATTAATAATATTAATAATGACTGCACTTTCCTTCAGTCACAGAGCCCTTAAAATGTTTTCCCTTAAAATGAAGACATTTCTAATGTAGCCCTGATTGGTTACATCTTTGTCTCTGCAGTGGAGCTCAGTGGAAAGGCAAGGTGCAGACATAGTACATTTAATTTAATAAGACTCACTGTGCTTTGCATGAAAATGCACACAAGCAAAATAAATGAAAGTCAGTGCTTATACTGGCAATTATGAGTATGTGAAATATAAGTAACAATGACCTTTTATTCCTTCTTAAGCTAATCTGAATGGTCTGGCACAATATGACGTTCCTGCCCCAAAAGTAAGCATGCCCATTGAACAGGATATGTGTTAAATGCCAATCCTATGATTATTTATCATTTCCAAAAGACTCATCATCCATCTGTATGAAGCAAACATGTATTTTGTTCCCTGGCTGCCAGGGCTCTTTGTGATAAGTGTACTTTGCTCTTAACTTGAGCCATAAATCTTCTTTATCAGCTTCAGTTTGAATTAGCGTAATAAACAGGTCCATGGAAGTGGGAATTAATCAGTGTTGGGATAAATTTAGCCTACTGTGGCATGTACAATATATAGTTTGCAAAACAGTGTTGTGAAAGCCTGATGTGACAATTTAATTCAATTCAATTTTATTTATATAGTGCCAAATCACAACAACAGTTGGCTCAAGGCATTTTATATTGTAAGGTAAAGGGCCTATACAATACAGAGAAAACAGAGAAAACCCCAACAATCAGATCACTGCATATGAGCAAGTGCTTTAGCAATGGTGGGAAGGAAAAAAATCCCTTTTAACTGGAAGAAACCTCCAGCAGAACTAGGCTCAGGGAGGGGCAGCCATCTGACACGACCGGGTGGGGGTGAAGGGAGGATGACAGCATAAAGACATGCTGTGGAAGAGAGCCAGCCAACTAGTGATTGAATGCAGAGTGGTGTATAAGCACATAGAACCTGACACAGAAATGTATTCCTCAAAAAGTAACAATAACAGTGCCACATTACTGTACATGGGAGCGTGTGCTTTCACTGGGCTTTATTCTGCCATAAACCTACTGAGCAAATAACTGTTGGTTATCAGACTTTTAATGGGACTTGTCTGTACACCATCTGTGTATATAAAGTCACTTTCAGTCGTGGAAATTAAATATTCAGATAAACAAAATATATGCTAGAAACCTCTTTGCTTTGGTGTTGTTGACGATTGATTGATGCATGACTGAAAAGTGATAATAACGAGTGGATGTAAGATTTTAAGGCACTCGTATGATTCACTCAAGTCTCTGCCCATCCAATGTGTGACTAAAGCAAACACTAAAAACTTCCACTAGAGGGTGCTGCATACCATTATTGTTAAGGTACTAGAACTCATGTTTTAATTCAGGGTCCATCCATCCACGCATTATCAATGTCTGAGCAGCTCTTGTAGGTGTAATGTGTAGGTGGTCCTGTAGTTTTATCGAGGTGAGATTAGGCAGACTTCAGCAGGTAGGTATTACTATAAAAAGATGTTTTTGAAAAGAGTCCTGTAGATATCCAAAGTCTCAATTAAGACGTCTATCAAAGCCATCATCATCATTTTTTAAAATCAAACTAAAGAAAATATATAAAACTAATGATATTCCCACTATATTTTTATTTTAGTTAGCTTTCCAAGTTGACAAAATAACTGTAGTTTTATTGTGAAAACTATAGTTTTTATTTTTTAATTTTGTTGACAAATGTAAATTTTTTAATTTAAAGGAATATGGTCTATTTAAATGTACTTGATTGGTATGCATTCAGTTTATACCAATTACTTTTTTCTTAATGATTAATAAAGCTCCTCCGCGAATCGCTACCTTATCGTGGTGGAGGGATTTGTATGTCCCAGGGATCCCAGGGGCTATGTTGTCCAGGGGCTTTTGCTCCCTGGTAGGGTCTCCCATGGCAAATTGGTCCTGGGTGAGGGACCAGATAAAGAGCGATTCAGAAGACCCCTATTAGAAGACCATTAAGGGAACAGTTCACCCTGCCTGGGATAGGGTTACCAGGGCCCCGCCCTGGAGCCAGGCCTGGGGAGGGTGCCTGAGGGTGAGCGTCTGGTGGCTGGGCCTTAGTCCATGTGGCCCAACCAGGCACAGCCTGAAAAAGGGACATGGGACCATCTTCCTGCAGGCCCACCACCCGCATGTAGCAGAGGCTCCGGTCGGTGAGATCTTCAACACACACCTCCAGCAGAGCTTCAATAGCATTCCAAGAGAGACTGGGGACATTGAGTCTGAATGGACCATGTTCAGCACCTTCATTGCCAAAGCCCCTACACTGAGCTGCGGCTGCAAGATGGTTGGTGCCTGTTGTGGTGATAACCCCCAAACCAAATGGTGGACACCAGAGGTGAAGGGAGCCACCAAGCTGAAGAAGGAGTCCTATCAGGCTTGGTTAGCCTGTGGGACTCCGGAGGCAGCTGATAGGTACCGTCAGGCCAAGCAGTACCTCTGGATTGGCAGACCGGGGTGGTGGTTCCCATCTTTAAGAAAGGGGACCAAAGGGTGTGTTCCAACTATAGGGGGATCACATTCCTCAGCCTCCCTGGGAAAATCTATGCCAGGGTGCTAGAAAGGACAGTCCATCCATTAGTCAAACCTCGGATACAGGAGGAACAATGCGATTTTCGTCCTGGTCATGGAACACTGGACCAGCTTACCAGGATAAAGATCCTCTCAAGGATATTTGAGGGTGCATGGGAGTTTGCCCAACCAAGAGAGAGCTGAGTGTAAAAACGAAGCTCTCAATTTACCAGTCGATCTATGTCCCTACCCTCACCTATGGTCACGAGCTGTGGGTAGTAACCGAAAGAACGAGATCACGGATACAAGCAGCAGAAATGGGCTTCCTCCGAAGGGTGGCTGGCTCTCCCTTAGAGATAGGGTGAGAAGTTCAGGCATGTGACAACGATGCCTCTTGGGCGCCTCCTGCGTGAGGTGTTCTGGTCATGTCCCACCGGGAGGAGGCCCTGGGGCAGACCCAGGACACGCTGGAGAGATTATATCTCTCGGCTGGCCTGGGAACGCCTTGGTAGTCCCCTGGACAAGCTGGAGGAGGTGGCTGGGGAGAGGAAGGTCTGCCCTTCTCTGCCTGGGCTGCTGCCCCCGCGACCCGGTCCCGGATAAGCGGAAGAAGATGGATGGATGGATGGATGGATTAATAAAGCTGGATAAATAAACTTTTGATTATATTTCATTTGTATTTCACTCAAAATGATTGCTTCATGTTTATGAGGGGCAAGAATTATTTATTCAGTGTAGTTTTACTAGTTTTTCTTACAAAACTGCTTGAAAAATCAATTTTCCATGTTAGTATCTGAACGAACTGAATTTTTGAATTAGTCAAGTTAAATACATATCACAATATGTTAATTTAAAGTTGCCAGCATAACATTAACGGCCTTTCTCGTGATATTTTTAAGCAGAAAGAGGGTATCAGATTGTTATATTTTCTTGTTTTGTGTACTGATGGATTTTATTTGTTATTTTGTGTTTTGCGTTTGTGTTGCACAGGCGTTCGGTTTGAGCCTTCTGGCGCACTGTAGCAGTGATGTGGCTCTCGGTAAAGTAATCTTCCACGTCATTAGGAAGTAGTGCAGAGCCGAGGGAGAGAGAGCTCGCCTGAGAGAGCTTTTGAGAAATTTTACAGATGTAAATATCTCAAACTGCACATTGAAGGTCACCTGGGAGGATAATAGTCCTGCAGATAGGTAGGTTTTGTGATTTGTTTTTAACCAACATGAGTGACATTTTTTTTTTTATGTCTGGTGGTAACTCATAAGCTCGCTAGCTAACGTTACTGTCCTCCATTTCATTGCTAACCGGAGCAAAAGCTAAACTCCTGTCAGCTAATTCTTGATAGTCAGCAGTTGGTTCTGTGTTTTAACCTAGGAAAACCAGGTTTGGGGACAACTAACTAAAAAAGATGAGCGAAACCTCGCTAATTTAGCATTTTTGTGTTTGGGTATGTAACGCCATTTAGCCATTTAGAAAGCTTATTAGCTGCGTGTCACTATTTTTTGACTTGTTAGCTGTTGCTTTTTTCTGATGAACGCAGCCAAGATTTGCTGTAAAAAGCAGCAGAAAACTTTGATCTGACTTTAATTTTGAGAAGTAATTGTCGTTTTCAGGTTTATTCCAGACGTACACTGAACACCAATTACCTGGTTCTCCAGGTTTCAGTTAGTAGTATGTTTTGCAATTCAGTTTTATCTCTATAGCACATTTTAAAGCAACAGAAGTTAACCCAAAGTGCTTTACAGGCATACTAATTTGTAATACAGGTGTCCGAGAACCCAACTAAACACGGAACTCACAAAACAGACTTAGATTTCAATAATGCTAAACACACACACACAAACAAACACACACACACAAAGCAATTGAAAACATTTACACTACGTTTGACCGAGTTATGATGGACGTCAGGCTCCACTAAAACCAGCTGAAATTGGGTAGGCCTTAGAGGAGATTTAAAATCCTGTGGTTGGACAGGTTCTTGTGTGGAAAGCCAGACTGCTTCATAGCCTAGGGGCAACAACAATGGTCCACTCACCATAAGTTTTTAGGTGAGAATATGGCACTGCGAGCAATTGTTAGGAGGATGACCTCAATGACTTGAAGGCAAAATGCAGATTTTAAAGATCTGTGATATATTGTGCAACTAAATCCACAGAGGACCTTAAAAACATGTAATATAAGTTTAACATTTATTCAAAACGGTACCCAGTGCAGCTGAGCTAAAACAGGAGTGGATTGATGTGCTGTAGTTTCTATGTACAAACCAAGAATTGAGAGAGAGAGAGAGGGAAATTGGGCAGTCTTGTATACAGGGAATTGCAGTAGTTCGTCAGATAAGATCTGTGTTACTGTTGATAGGATACTCTCATGTGTTTCTTTGGGGTGTTACAACTCTGACTTAAGGGTGACTGGGGTGAATATCCACATGAATTACAGAGATTCTAGCACAAATTTATCCTACCATTGATTACCATGTGTACAAAAAGACAACTTGATTTGACTAACTCAAACTACTTCAGCTTTTATTTCAGATATAGATCAATTATTAGTATAGGTCTTTATAAAATAGTGTGTATACAATGTACATGTTTTCATTATCTTATGTGGAAACATGTTGGTGTTCATAGTTAGCATAAATAAAGAGGAAGAACTGGCAAACGTATTCCATGAGATTAGGTTAGTTTTGACTGCACTGACATTTTTGCACCAGTGTCAATGTTTTATCCATCACTGACTAAATCTGTTCTTTTCATGTTTTCATAGGTATTATCCAGTGAGCAACATTCATTAGGATTTTTCTAATCTGACACAAGCACAGCAGCAAAATGACGGCTGCAGAGAACGTTTGTTACACTCTGATCAATGTTGCCTCGGACTCAGAGCCCCCTTCTGAAGTCAGCCTAAAGGCAGATCTAGGTAACCATTTGCTCTAAAGTGTGATAACTTACCTTAATAAACAGCAGCACAAAGGCAAAATAACCTTTCCCCATTTTTTTCTCCATCTTATTGCATTTGTGATACATGAATGTTATTTTTGTAGGCCATTATATGATGTCAGGATTGGGGGAAAAAACAATTCAAGTCTTTTTTATAAATTAATTTTGATTCAAAGAACCATCATTGATGTATCAAGCTTTAATCAGGATTGGTTAAACTTTTTTTTTTGCATTAAAATGCAAATAATTCAGTGTCCTTTAAAGACATTTTTTTTTTTAAAACTCTCAAAAAAGTCTGTCTGTGAAGGTTCTCAGTCATCCAGGTCATTGTAGTGTAAGGAGCTTGGAAAGAAAAGCGTCTGGACTTCTTCTCGGATGAGAGGTGAAACGTCTTCAAGCAACTTAAAGAAGTCCAGACGCTTTTCTTTCCAAGCTCCTTACCCTCTGAAAAAAGTCCTTTGAGAGTTTTTGATGAAGTTTAATATCAGATGAATTTAATTAGATGAAGATTAGTTTAAATAATAGATTGATTGATATGCTAAATATAATAATCTTTCTTTAGAAAAGGGAGAGATTAAGGCCAAGACGGAAGCCTTGAAGAAGGTCATCATCATGATCCTGAATGGTGAGAAGTTGCCAGGACTGCTCATGACTATAATCCGTTTTGTGCTGCCGCTTCAAGACCACACCATCAAGAAGCTGCTGCTGGTTTTCTGGGAGATTGTTCCCAAAACAACTCCTGATGGCAAGCTGCTTCAGGAGATGATCCTGGTCTGTGATGCCTACAGGAAGGTAATCTAAGTGATATACTAACAGCTGTTATAAACAGTGCATTTTTAAATATACACATCATGTTACACTAGTTATTAGAGCATTACAATAGCAGTGGGGGAAAACTAAAGTGAACTAAATCAGTTCAGTAATTATAATTTTGAATATTTCTTCTATTTCAGGACCTGCAGCATCCCAATGAGTTTATCCGTGGCTCCACTCTGCGTTTCCTGTGCAAGCTGAAGGAGTCTGAGTTGCTTGAGCCTCTCATGCCAGCGATCCGGGCCTGCCTGGAACACCGCCATAGTTATGTGCGCCGTAACGCTGTCCTGGCTATTTACACAATCTACAGGTACTAACTTCTAAATATTTTAAAGTATAAATTTTGAACTTTATTCATCAGTGAACAACAACCAGCTCTGTTTATTTTGTAGGAACTTTGAACATCTTATCCCAGATGCTCCAGAGCTGATCCATGATTTTCTGGTCAATGAGAAAGATGCCAGCTGTAAGAGAAATGCTTTCATGATGCTGATTCATGCAGACCAGGTCTGTAGCATATTGTCTGTTCTTTTCTTACTGTTTCTACTTTTACCGTTAGTCATACAATATATATGCCAAAGGTCTATCTAACATCTTGTCATTCATGCATTCATATGTTACAGGACCGAGCTCTGGATTACCTCAGCACATGTATTGACCAAGTTCACACTTTTGGAGACATCCTCCAGCTGGTTATTGTGGAGCTGATTTACAAAGTGAGTCACGGCTTGTGGTAGTCATATTTAAACCTTTTAGCACAATGGCTGATTTCACATCCAAGTTCTTGTTGTTTTTCTTTTTTTCCCCCCCTCTGTTAGGTTTGCCATGCTAACCCTTCTGAGCGTGCCCGTTTTATTCGTTGCATTTACAACCTGCTGCAGTCTTCCAGCCCAGCTGTTAAGTATGAGGCTGCTGGCACTCTTGTAACACTCTCCAGCGCTCCCACAGCCATTAAGGTACGTCATCAGTGTTTCAGTGGTACATTACATTTGACAAAATAGCTAGATACCTTCGTTTTATTAAAGCCTTTATGCATCCTTTGCTTTCTTGGACTCTAGGCTGCTGCCCAGTGTTACATTGATTTGATCATCAAGGAGAGCGACAATAATGTGAAACTGATCGTTCTTGATCGTCTCATCGAACTAAAGGAGCATCCCACTCATGAGCGTGTGCTTCAGGTACGTCTCATAATGGCTGTGGTTAGTTTTTCTTGCACTTAACAAGTAAAATTTTGTGGCTTCACTATAGAAACCATAAAAGACAGGAATGGTATCTGAAATAAGTTTTTTTTCTGAGGCTTATTTATTTGAGATCATAAAATCTATTGGAAAATATACTACAAGATTTTATGTGATGGTGCCAACCGTGTTAAAAATTGGGTCTCACTAATACTTTTTCATCCAGGACCTTGTGATGGACATCCTGCGTGTTCTAAGCACTCCTGACCTGGAAGTCAGAAAGAAGACCTTACAGCTGGCACTGGACCTTGTTTCATCCCGTAACGTAGAAGAGGTCTGTTGACATGTGCAGCTTTTGTGTATTTTTGTTGTTGCTTTTTTTTGTCCTTGCATTGACACCTAGAAAAACTGGAATACAGTGTTAAAGTAGTGAATTCTGTCTGGCTGCTAGTTGGTGATTGTTTTGAAGAAAGAGGTGATCAAAACAAACAACGTAACAGAGCATGAAGACACTGATAAGTACAGGCAGCTCTTGGTGCGCACCCTCCACTCGTGTAGCATGCGATTTCCTGACATGGCAGCCAATGTCATACCTGTGGTGAGCTTCCTCTTATTTCCTCTTAAGATTCTCATGATATCTTTAGATTTCTAAATATAATTTTTTTTTTTATCATAAACTGTATTTAAAATAAAAAGTTTTCAAAACATTTTCGGTATGTTGATGTTTTACAGCTGATGGAATTCCTGAGTGACACTAATGAGGCAGCTGCTGCCGATGTGCTGGAGTTTGTGCGGGAAGCCATTCAGAGGTTTGACAACTTGAGACCCCTGATCATCGAGAAGATGCTGGAAGTCTTTCATGCCATCAAAACCGTCAAGTAAGTATCCTGATGAGTCTAAAGAGCAGATAAAAGTCAATTTGTGATTAAGAAACCATTATATAGTCTGTGCTTGCTAAAGGGAAGTCACTACTTCCTCTTTGATTGTGTAGCACTGTGATTGTTTATAACCTTCATCGCAATTGTCCTATTTCAGGATTTACAGGGGGGCACTGTGGATCTTAGGAGAATACTGCAGCACCAAGGAAGATATCCAGAGTGTGATGACAGAAGTACGCAGGTCCTTGGGAGAGGTACGTTTGTTCATTGTTGTCAGAATTACAAATGATGCAAGCTAATCTGATGAAAATGTTTAAAACTGTCTTTGCCCGGGACAGATCCCAATTGTGGAGAATGAGATTAAGAAGGAGACCGGTGAGATGAAGCCAGAAGATGAAGTGAGCGCAGCTCCAGCTCAGAAACTTGTGACAGAGATGGGCACTTATGTGACACAGAGTGCCCTCAGCTCCTCCAGGCCTTCAAAGAAGGAGGAAGACAGGTAAACATTGGACTTCATGGAGGAAAAGCATTTTGCTAATACTGTATACCCTTGATTATGCTGAGTTTTCCATCCACCTCACTCATTAAGAATTTGTTGTTCCAGACCTCCACTCAGAGGCTTCCTAATGGATGGAGACTTCTATGTTGCAGCTTCTTTGGCCACAACACTAACCAAAGTGGCTTTGCGCTATGTTGCTCTTGTTCAAGATAAAAAGAAGCAAAATGTAAGTTATTCTTCCTTGACTTCAGTAAAAGACCTTTTAATAATTTGCCCTACCTTTGGTTCCTCTGAACCCTGCTGTTTTGCTGCCCCCCCTTGCAGTCTTTTGTTGCAGAGGCCATGCTGATCATGGTCACTGTGCTGCACCTGGGTAAGTCGTCTCTGCCCAAGAAGCCAATTACAGACGACGATGTGGATCGCATCTCACTCTGCCTGAAGGTCCTGTCAGAGTGTTCGCCACTTATGAATGACATTTTCAACAAGGAGTGTCGCAGATCCTTGTCACACATGCTGGCTGTCAGGCTGGAGGAAGAGAAGCTGTCACAGAAGGTAATGAAAGGTGACTTGGTTACATAGGAAATTAGCAGATTTTTGTTGCCGAATTTAATACGAAACCTGTGATATGTTTATAAACCAACTTTTGTTTTCAAGAGCCTGCACCCTGATGGGTTCTAATGTGATCCTCATTTAAACCTGTTCTGTATATACATAAGACTTTTGGGTGCAATGGAAAACTTTTTTTTTTTTTCTGTTATAGTGCTCCGGTTTCTCTCAACAGCAGCATCGTCTCTGTCTCTGCAATTTCTCTTAGTTCTGCACAATACCATCAGTTTTTATTCTCTTTCTGTTGAACGACTGTTTCTTATGTCTTCTTTGCAACTTGCTACTGTATTATATTCACTTAGTAGACTACATTACAGCTACTTTTGTTGTTATTCCATTGGGGCTGTTATTTCCTCCAAAAATAACGATATGCGTTTCTTTTTCTGACTGCAGAAAGAGTCTGAGAAACGCAATGTAACGGTGCAGGCCGACGATCCAATATCCTTCATGCAGCTCACAGCAAAAAATGAGATGACTTCTAAGGAGGACCAGTTCCAGCTCAGCCTGCTGGCTGCTATGGGCAACACTCAGAGGAAGGAGGCCGCTGATCCTCTGGCATCGAAACTCAACAAGGTGCACCATACTTAACCCCTAAAAGCTTTTCCATACAGGAAAACTGGAAATGAATGTGAGAGCTAAATGTTGAAGTACTTAGGAGATAATGGTGCTTTTGAACAGTAAAGGAGGGAAAGGGAATTATTACTGCTGTTTGTGTGCATTTCAAGTTTACGGCTTAGTCTAACTTATTTAGGGTTCATATTAATGGCAACAGATATAAACCAATTTTCTCCTGCCGCACTGCTGCTGAAACCCGTGTTGTACACATGCTTTGCTTTAAAATGTTGTTAAAAGATAATAAGGGAGTGTTTGTACTTGGTTCTTTATTGATAATTAAATGAATTCATTTTGTATTACTTAGGTGACCCAGCTGACAGGCTTCTCAGATCCAGTCTATGCTGAAGCCTATGTTCATGTCAACCAGTATGACATTGTGTTGGATGTGCTGGTTGTCAACCAGACCAGTGATACTCTTCAGAACTGCACACTTGAGCTGGCCACTTTAGGTTAGTGTGAAGCCTCTGTGAAAAGATGTGTTTTTTCTTCTTCTCTCATTTAAGCCGAACACATTTGGGTTTCTACTGTGTAATTCAACTTTCTGTCCTACAGGCGATCTTAAGTTGGTTGAGAAGCCTTCACCTCTAACTCTGGCCCCTCACGATTTTGCTAACATCAAGGCCAATGTGAAGGTGGCATCTACTGAGAATGGCATTATATTTGGAAACATTGGTAAAAGAATTTTATGTCCATTTTTATTGTCACACCTTAAGGCATGTCTTTTTTTTTTTTTTTTTCTTTTTGGCTTTTTTTTTTTTTTTTTGGGTTGTTTTGTT
>VOQK01027631.1:8936-25658 GCA_015052645.1 Benitochromis conjunctus
TGTTGAGGGGTGGGGGGGGGGGGGGGGTTTTTTTTATATATATATTTTTTTTTTTTTTTTTTTTTTTTTTTTTTTTTTTTTTTTTTTTTTTTTTTTTTTGAGTTCAGTGTATTTCACAAAACCAGATTGCAATGGATTTTATATCAGGAGAAGGGGGCGAGCAAGAAACCTGCACATAACACAAATACCCCCCAAAATTGGACACATGGAGTGTTGCTGGAGCCCTCCCCAAGGGGGCCCCTGTTCTGTCCATTTGACCGTTAGCCAACTCCTGATGAGAGCCAGTGAGTGAACGTCTGGAGGGTGCAGTGCAGCTCTCTCTGCCTGCTTTTCCACAGTAGCAGTAAATTTAAACATACTTCTCCCCCCCCTTCTCTGGAGCAGCTTCTCCTCTTACTCGATATAGGCCTCCTTCGGTCACCCGGTGGAGTCTCCCCCCCCAGCCACCTTCCAGTTGAGGGTTTAAATCCTGTCTGGCTTGACAAAATCAATTTCTTTCTTGTGGAAAAAAACGACACGCAAGGAATTCGAAGTGCTGAAAACATGCATTAGGTGTCGCAACCAGTCACTGAGGAAGTGGTAGATTTACAGCTAGAATGGCAGCAAAGGGGGCAGGATACTGCCAGAGACCAGTCTGCTGCTTATGTGGCTGGCAGGAAATAAAGGCTGTCTGTGGCCGTCAGTGGGTTCTGTGCCAGAAAAAAAAAGTTATGAGAAAACTAACTGGTCGTTTGTTAATAACGTGGGTTTTGTTTTTTTCTGTCTCTGTGTTTCAACAGGTCAACACACAGAGGAAGGCCATTGTTCAGCTGATCCTGGAGAAGAGAGAGCTGCTGGTGGGGCATCGAGTGAAGAGAGATGGTACTAGTGCTGTGCTATACTGCAAATATACTGAATTTCCTGAAGGAACCCACCCGAGGGATTAATAAAGTTGTATCTTATCTTATCCTAAATTTTGGTATCAGTCCCATACCAAGTAAATTCAGGGCGAGTGTTTCAAATACAGATACTTGTAACCTCTAAAGGCAGCTTACGTAGGGGAGAGCAGTTTGTCACGGTTTATGAGATGAATCATCAATTTGCAAATTCCCAACACATTTTAATGGTTAGTGATGATTAGTTACTACAAGAAAACACACCTTTCAGCTTTTCATGTATTTTGAAAGTGTTTTTTTTTCGTAGACCTGGAGTCTAAACGTGTCCGTCTCTAAAGCACATCAGCTTCTGTTGTTTACATGTGCTAAAGTCTGTAAATAAAATAGACGTGACAGTCAACACAAAAAGGTTCAGACATTTTTAACAAGAGATGTTTGAAGTATATTTTTTATTTTCCAATAAAATACTTTAACACAATTCAGTTGGCTACACACAGACAGAAACCAAATATCGATCCTATTGTGCTAATATCAATCGTATCGATACCAATCAGTCGATATTTGGCTCAATCCGCCCAACTCTAGATGGTACTGCGTCTCAAAAGTCAGCCAAAGCCTGACATTTTTCTTGCACTGCAGCACCACCGGCATGTATAAGACGTCCTGTCCTTTCAGCTCTCCAAATTGCCACAGACACAGTCTCCTTACCAACTGTTGTTTTTTTAGGAAGAACTTTTAACGCAGAGCGCTGGCCAGTCTTGGCCCCACATGCCACTTTGGTCAGGTCTCGCGGGCCGCAGGCACTACCCGCTGCTAAAAGTTGACACAGGAAAAAGTAGGCAGCTGGAAGACTGTTTCAGAAATTACAGGTCTGACCAGAGCGGCCTCGAGTCCCAGAAAAAAAAACAGCTGGCGCAGGCGCTGGGGGCCTTGTTGCACGCTTTTGGGCAATGAAATTGATTTTTTTCCCCACCGCCAGAGCACACGACTGACACAGCTATGATTTGTTGTGAAAGCGGTGATATTTGATGACCTATCATTGCTGTATTTATAGTCTCTGCTTGCGTCACCATCACGGGACTGCTTGATTGTCCACGTTTTGCCCGGGAGTGAACCCACACCAGGGCTTTTTAAAGGGGATTAGTGTCTAGATTTCACCAGTATATCTCTATTGATATCCTCTAAGTGCTGGCTTATTTGTTTTAGTAACTTATATCTCATTAAACTGAGAAACCCATGGCTGTCAATGGAAAAAAAGGGAGAAAAACGAGGGAATAAGAAGAGCAAACAGCTTTTTCCAGTCTTGCCTTTCAGCAGGACACTGCTGTTATGTTCTCCTCTGAAAAGACCGACAGCTTAAGTGGAGAAAATCTGGCCAGCCTGAGGGCTTTACACTCACCCATAGCAAATCCAAAGTCCACAGGGTCACCCACATGTGAGTTATTTTCGCAGGGACTCAATATTCCCGAATGATGGCGGTGGGAGGGTGGGGTTGGCTTGTCTCATCCTGAAACATATAGTATGTAATTCACAGTTCATACACAGAGTTGTATCAGTGTTTGAAATCGCTCCCGGCAGGCTGGATTGCAAGGCAACCCCCCCCCAAAAAAACCTTTAGTGGGGAATAAGAGCAGGCGGTCATCAGCTCTGTGCTTTATTTATTGCAGTTTTCTGGCTGTTGCTTCACTCTGTTCTTAATCGACTCTTCTGGGTCACGCTGCAGCCAAAGACCCTCTTTGACTCTCTTCTTCCTGCGCTTCATTTTTCTTGCTTAGCCTTTTAGTTCTTCAGCTTTGCCTTTTAATGCCTGTCCTTTTCTGCTTTATCAGTCACTTTCCCCCTGTCCATCATGGGGGTTTTGTTGGTGTTTCAATTTTTTTACCCTTGCTTCCAATCAAATCTCTCCAGCCTCCTTCCTTCCATCCAATCTCTGCATTCAGTATTTTCTACATGACTGCGACCAACTGGTTCCAAGATTAGCTGTTAAAAGTGTGTGTGTGTGTGTTGGGGGGGGCACGCGCTTCTGACCGACAATAATAGTTTGAGGAAATATTATTGAAGCACGTGAAAGGAAATCCTTTGCCCATCTGCTAACCCTGTTAGAGCCTGCCAGGTCTGGATCTGAATGGCACCAAATTAACGCATCATGTTATTAGACAGATACAGATGGGGATGATTGCTTTGTCCAAGAAATAAAAAAAAAATAAAAATCCACAGACGTCATTTTTATTTGCATTCAGTCTCCCATCCTGCCTCCCTTTCACAGAGAGGACGTCGAAAGCAGGGAGGAGTGGAAATGGAAGGAAAGCGGCGTCTCATTTTGAGAGTAAGTGGCTTGGCAGATCTCTCGTAGCTGTCTCGTGTAGCATCTGCTGAAGTGTTTTCAATCATATACCCCTATACGATTGCACTCATAAAATCTTAATTGACTTTCCCTTTTCCTTTTCTTTCAACATCGCTTTTACTTTCCATCAGTAACCAAAGTCTCCTCTCAGCAAGGTAAGAGTTGTAAAAGTGAAGGACAGAGGTTAATCTTTGGATCGTTTGTCTCTGAGAGGAATAACCTGGGATGTGTGTATGTGTCTAACAGTGGGAGACGGTGGGGTGATCAAGGGCTGGGAAGAGAGGACGCTGAATATGAGTAAAGCAGTGAGGTATAACAAGGAGCAGGGCACCTTCACCGTGGAGAAAGCAGGCGTCTACTTCCTGTTTTGCCAGGTGAGTTTCTGCTGGGCGCTATAGTTTATTTTGAGCTGTAAACGCTGCATACAAGGTGTGGCTATTAAACAAGGAGTCTGGGCTTATCTAAGCTAACCCAGCATTAGTCTGGGACTGTCTGGTAGCCGCACCTCTAACTTAAAGCTGAACCAGTCACAACTTTTCCATTAATAATGTCTCAAATGAATGTGTGCAGTATTAAAGGCAGCTCAGTGGTGTGCTTTGAAGCCAGACAGAGCGCCTCTGAGTGGAGTTAGCATGTTCCCTCTTTTCCACAAAAGAAAAAAACCCACCAGGTTAGTTTTCCCTGTTTGTGTGTGATAAACTGTACAAATTCAAAATGGTTCCCAGTTAAGCAGCTAGCTGATGTACTCAGTGATATGCAAGCAAAGATGTAGTAAAGATCCAGATATTTCCCTCAGGTTCTGGTAGATTGTAAATAAAAGATGCCCAAATCTTTTTAAAAAAGCTCTAAGTTCCATTTTCCGCCAGTGTTAATTTCGTTGTCCAATAATTTCTCTCACAACCTTTTTCATTGAGAGAAATTATTTTACTGACGCTTACATCTACAAATAGAAACAAGATGAAAATACTCTGGAGAGATAAGATCCAAACTAATTAAGTTGTGTAGAAAGGCAGAACGTGTTTGGCAGTGATCGAGTGGTTAGATGCTAACATTTGATCAGCCATCGGGCAACAGTACAGCTTTTTTGGGGGGGGGAAACAGAACTCAGAAATCTCCCTGTTTCTCATGAAAATGTGACAAAAATGTAACAATGAAGGTAGGACAGTAAACTACGCCACACCTTTACGCTTCATATTTTACTCAACGAAATCACCTTTAGATTTAATAGTTACTATACTTTTATGAGAGTCATTCGACTAAAACTTAAAAAATTTAGATGCTTAAATTATGACTAAAATGAAATCAAAATTTGCACTGGTTGCTGCAGACCATAATTGGACTGGAGCTGATCAGCTTGCGCTAGCTAGCTTAGTTAGCAAGGTATACCCACTGTTCAGTTTTAGTATAAACCCTTCAAAGAAAATTTGGTTGCACAGTATTAATGTCCTCTGCTTAAGGTTTTAAAATAAATAATACAACTGTAAAACTATATGTTTGCAGTAATGTTACAAAACAAAAATCACTGGCTAATGAATTATAGTTCACAAGATGTTAGCCAGCTAGCACATCTTGGCTAATCCTCCTTTCTGATACTTGCTATGACAAAGATTTACTTAAGTTTTTGATTCAAATGAATGCCTGAGGCCATAAACTCAATAGGAAAGTGTTTATAGAGGTCAAGTAAGAGCTGTTTTCCCATAAATATATAGGATTGGATGTATTTTTGTAACTATATTGCCCCCAATGTTAAAAACCCTGAAGCTTTGTACTGTTTACAGTTACAAATTCACCAGTATGTAATGCAGCAAACTTTAAAATTATAACCAAATGCAAAGTCGGCATTGTGTAATGTATTTTTAGGGAATTTGGTTATCACTGAAAACGAATATTTATGGGAACAGGCAGCTCTGTTGGATTCCTTTTGTAACAATTGACTAAGAAACCCACATTCATACTAAGATGAGTACACTGTTACAAGAAACAAATTTAAAAAAAAATCAAAGGCTTTGTCATCTGCTGGTGACTGATGGCATAAATTCATCTTTTTTTTTTTCTTTTTTTTTTAAAAAAGGTCATATAATGAAGTAATTCATGGACACATCCATCTTTTATATACAGTCCATGGAAAAGACCAAAACAGAGTCAAATGCAAATGTTCCCTTGTGTCTGTTAAATGTGGAAATACACAAAATGTTCGCTAGCAAGTTTTTGTCCCAAAGGTATAAAATGCAGCTTTAAATCATAGGCTGGCAAAGAGCTGTTGATTAGGTATCTTTATATTATTTCACAAATTTCTATATTTTTATCCTGACAACTTAATTTCAAAAAGCAGTTTCAGACTGTGGTTGGGTAATAACTTAAAGCTAAATTAAAGTAAACTGAAACAGTTTCATGGGATGGTTAAGACAAAGGTCAAACACTGACGATTCTGAGAAAGATGAATCCAACTGAAAACATGTTAAATAAAATAGAGATCCAAGATAAAGCATCACACCTATAAAAATAAATTTCTTCCTTTTAGTACGGTGAATTAGGCTCCAGCGCCCCTGTGACTCTGAATTGGATAGGTGGAAGAAAATGGATGGATGGTTGGATAGTATGGTGAATTAAAAAAGTCTACAAGCAAAGCTAGAAGCAAGCTTTATTTAGCTCTAGCAGTCATAGTGTAGATGTATGATTCATGTTTTTGGAGAGCAGGTTTTGGGTAATCTCAAGTATCCAGGCCTTCCTCCTTGTCAGGCTGACAGAAGTCTGGAGAAAATCTAGGCAAACGGAGGAAAAAAAAGAAAGAAAAAGTCATGAAATCCTGAGGCAGTGTGCTTAGGTTTCACATGAATACTCCAGAAACAAGTTCTCCCTCTGCTGACCTGTTCATGAGAGATCATCTTCTCTGCCCATTCAGGTGTTGTTCAACGAGCAGCAGTCTCAGTACGTGAAGCTGGATGTTGTGACCCTAGGCTCGAGGGCTCAGAAGCTGCAATGCATGGAAGGCTACGGGACAACCCCCTCCGCCGGGCCGCACCCTTTCCACTTCCTGAAGCCCTGCCAGGTGTCCGGCCTCCTGCGACTGGACAAAGGCACGGAGCTGCAGGCCATTACAGGCCCGTCCTTCAGACTCCACAGCGTAGGCAATCCCTCCGCCTCGCCTCACGTCTTTAGCATCTTTAAAGTTAACTGAAGCACACTGTGGAAACATTTTTTTTTTTAACGAGTACACAGACTCATCAGAGAATTAACTTGTTTTTGTGCGGACGAGATTGTTTTCTAAATGGTGAAACTGTCATAAGCGGTCGAGGCATCGCTTAATGCTACGGCTGCTTCCCAAAGATGTTAATTTGAAAGACAAACCCTGACATTTGGGGAAGCTGTTGTGGATTTTCTTTTCCTCTGGACTGCAGAGCTGTTTTGGAACGCAGATTTTTGGAATAAAACCAAGGCCCACAGTGAAAAAAATGCCTCGATGAATGTCTGCCGAGGGAACAGATGTGATGGGAGCTGTTCTGTAGATAAAGGGCCTCATATAAAAAAAGAAGAAGAAGAAAGAAGAAGAAATTCCTTGGATGTTCATCTTAGCCCATGTATTACGCTATAAATTGTGCTTAAACTCTTTATAAGACTACGAGTAAAGCTGTGCATGCACCTTCCACTTCCACAGCTGAGAGCACGTCTGCGAGCGGCCTACACGAGTTGTCATATATTTTATACAATGCAGCGTCAGTGTGTATGAAATCTTGCAAATCAGTTTTTTTTCTGTTTATACTGATTTTATAATCCCCATGCAAGCATTTTCTTTAAATACTTTGTATATATTTTACACACATTTTACATTTTATCGAGTAAGGAGATCGTTTGGGGGTGTCTTAAATACCATGGATGTGAATTTGTTAACTTTTGTAAGGTCAAATGATTGTTTGTATACTCTGTTGTGCCAGTTATACCAAGCAAAGCACAGAGCTTTAAATATAGCTTGTCTCTACTCCCTCTTCTTCACCTGATTGATGACCATTTTTTAAGAAATAACCCGATAAAACTGTTAATTATTCAAGCAAAGTACAGATAAAGCTGGATTATAAATGAAGTTATTACATTTTCCTTTTTTTTTCCATCACGTTGGCGAAGTATCGACGTTTATGTAAGTTATTCCCAAACAACTAACAGAAAGAAAATGCCAAAAGTGAAATGCACTGCCATGAAATTGGTACACACTTTCATGCACCCCTCAGTTGTAATCACCGAGTGTGGCCCGATGCTGTCTGTTTTTGATTCTGTTTTGCACTCATTGTTGTGGCTGAGCATGGGTCTTTAATGGTCAACTGCGAATGTAGGCCCGATCAATTCACATACAGTAAACTCTATTTGCTTTATGTGAATACTTTATTTGGCAGAAATCTATGTATTTTCTGTTCTTTATGATCATTTGAAAAGCAGAAATTGTATGAGCCATCCATCCGTCTTCTTTCAGTACTCCATTTCAGGCTCACAGCGGTGCTGGAGCCTATCCCAGTTGCCATAGGGCGAGAGGTACAATAAGTGTCCCCGAAAAAACAAACAAAACAAAGAAACTGTATTTGCGTGAGTAAAACCCAAATTAACAACAGATAATCTCATTACGCTTAGTGATTTCCTTTAAATCTGACTCAAACCTCTTAGGAGGAGATACAAATACTTTTATGCCAGAGAAATCCACTGTCATGGATATTCACACCTCTCAAAGGAACCTGCTCATGTTAGTAAAACATTTTTTACTTTTATTGAAGATGTTACCCTGCACCTGAACAAATGGAGCTTTACAAAAGTCATCTCCAAGTTACAAAATAGATGATTAAATCCTTTTCCTAATCAGCCCTCTTAATGTGATAAACAGTGTGCAACATTAACGCTGCTGATTGCAGACCACTGACGCCCAACCGGAGATTCTTGTACACCAGGATGTAGCTCTGTACTTTGAGGGAGGTAATAGAAAGCCATTTTCTTACCAACTTTGTCATGGTAGGAGCGCTGTAGCCAGCCCCAGCTGTCAAACTGTGAGAGGAGATGCACACCTTGGACACCTCTCCCCACACAGAAAAGCCCCAGGCACGGTCCGATATCCTGGTGTTGGTGTTGTTCTTACGTCAGCATAATAACGCTGGCCCAAGATCAGCATTGTACCTGACTAGTGACGTTGTCTGAGTTAGTTAGCGTTCAGTTAGCACTAGCCAAGAAGTTAGCTAAGTTGGCAAACCAACATAAATAACCTAAATTTGGCTAACGGCAAAACTAACCTGATAATATTTTAATTATATTGTATAAATGAACAAAGAAAAGACTTGAAATGCTGACCATTTGTTCTAGAACAGGGTTTTATATTAACAAAGGCATGGTTTTTCTTTTTTTCTCCACATTTTAAAGTTATGAGATCACAACAACATGATTGGTCAGTTGCAATTTTGATCCTGGACCGACATCATTATGATGATGCAGCGAGAACGCCAACACAGGGATATCAGACACACCAGCCTCCTGGCAGATTCAAACCCAGATGCTTCTTGGTGTAAGGTAACAGTGCTAACCTCTGCACTACCATGCCAGCCCTAACTAATCTAATACATAAGTTAAATGCTAATGGGTTCAAAAAGTTAGCTGGAACTGAAACAAAGAGCCCATGAAAGTTTATGTCAAAAGGAAAGAAGCACTGGGACGAAGTTAAAACATGAAAAAGCAGCGATGAGGCTGAAGCAGGGGACAATTTTGTCTGCACAGCAAGGGCTAAGCCAAAGGACCTACGACAGCACAAATATGAACAAAAGCAACCACATATGTTACTTCACATTTATCAGTTTTGTATTTTAACCAGTTAGTAAATGGTTAAAACAGATACCTAAAAGTAAGAAATAGGAAGCTGAAAGTTATGGATTCACAGTAGAGGGTAAATACCAGTGGCTATATTTGTTGTGAGTGTTAAATAGCTAAAATTATGTATAAATTGAAAAGGAAATTAATGTCATTAATCCATTTATGCAATGGATAAATTACTTCATCACCCACAATCTGCTTTCATATTGTAGTATCAGTGTCAGGTTTAACAAACTGGCCCTAAAAACGGACCCTTTATTGTATAAAATTATTTATATCAAAGGCAATCAGTGAACGGGTTACCAGAGCTCATCCGGGCACTGTGGGTATGCATGGGTCTGACAAAAACGACTGGGAGTCATTGCCGTAGTCTGTCCTTTTACCCTTTTGTGGCTTCATTTTTATTACAGTGAATTTATAAAAGCCAGATATTAAATCAGTTGTGTGACACCAAAAGCAGAACTCTGCAGAAGCATGGAAAAGATCCAACATCAATTTTCAAGGGAGTCGTTCCAGGTTAACCTCGGAAAAAAAAAGGAGAAAAAAAAGAAAGTTCTGGTTATTTGGTGTCTGACTGCAAAAGAGAGGTGAATGGTGTCATACTGAAAGTTACAGTTAAGCGTTTAGTTTAATATCTAAACGCTCTTAGTATTGGGTTTGTTTTACTTTTATATCCTTCTGGAATTATAACTCCTTCCATTCTCTCATATGCTGCTGGTTTCCGTAATATTCCTTGCTACAATGCAAACAGTGTGTATTTCTAGCCGTGGGTTTCTGCACTCCCACTCTTGTTTATAAGTAGTTTTTGTGGATGGACCACATTGGTTTCTCCTCAGCACTTTACTGCAGCGATCGCAGCGTTTTTAATTGGAACCAAACATTTATGTTTTCAAATGGAAAAAAAAACGTCCGATTCTGCAGTGCAGACGATATATCCTGTTTGATTTCCTCATCATTTTCCTCTTTCCTCTTTATGTCTCAGTCATCCCCCCTCCACATCCCTGTGCACCTCATACTTCCATGTCAGCACCAATCAGACTACACACACACACACACACACACACACACTCACCAACAGCCCTCTAAATTTTCACTTCCTGAATCTGAACCTGAACCACATAGCTTAAAGTCTTTGAGGAAAAACATGCCTCGTCCCTCCCCCGCCACCACAAACACACACACAACACACACACATGCACACTTCCCTGTCCCGATTCCTTTTTCTCTAAATGTCAAAGTTTATTGCCAGCTCTGAAAATTGTAGAATGTTGTGAAGACGTTTTCTGTAAAATGATGATGTATGCATTGTCTAAACATTGTCTGATAAGTTTCCACACACTTTGTTCACATTTTGAAATAAACCTTCCTTACTGTTGTTGAAAAGCTGTTTTTTTTTAAAGAAAGAGTCTCAAAAATAGGTGAATGGGAAGCATAAAACAGCTAACAAAGCATAAACCAATTTAGAATGATTATCCTGCTCAGCCTTGAATTTTGGAGAGGAGAATGACTCCATACATGATGGATAATGGATATGTGAACACCTTGATCTAAAAAGAAGGGATTCCATGCTTCCAGGGATGCCTGGAACACAGAAGAGTCCTAGCCTAGTCCTAAGATACATGAAGCCAGGTCAAAGAAAAGCAATCTGACAGTAGCCTGCCTGGTCTTGGCTAATGCCTTTGTAGACATAGCATAGCATAGCATAGCATCTTTATTTATAACGCACTTTACATCCAACAATGTTGGCCAAAGTGCTACAAGTATAAAACAAAGTGAAAACTGTTTAAAATTACATATAAAATATATAATATAATATAAAACATTCCTCACAATCTCGTCAGAATAGCCATAAGGTATTACCACGTCCCAGACCACATCAAGGGAATGATCTGCAGCTACCTGCGAGGGATCAAGCTCTGCTTCAAGACCAAAAACTACATCACCCAGTGGAAGCTCCATGAGAAAATGATTGTCACTGGTTGTGCAGTCTCCCCCATCCTATCATCCTGGGTATGAACCTCATAATGACAGCACCGGAAAATGTAACCAGAGACTCCATCCACGAAGATAATGGACTTCGTGGATGACCTTATATTCACAACATCTTCCCATGTGCAGACAAAATGAGTCATAACCAAGCTTGATGAGGTGGCAACACAGGCTACGATGACATCTAAACCAAGTAAATCAAGGAGCATGATCATTAGGAAAGCTAGCAAGCACAATCTGCTCATACAAGGTGAGATTATCCCATCCATCAAGGACAGTCCCATTAAATATCGGGGAAAGTGGTATGATGAGTCACTAAGGGACAGCAGCAACATCCACAGCGCTGAAAAGAAAGTGTAGGGGTTGTTGAAGACTACTGATAAATCTGGACTCCTGGGGAAGTTTCAGACATGGCTGTACCAACAAGGCTTGCTTCCAAGGTTGATGTGGTTTGTGATAGTGTATGGAGTCTCGCGTATAGTAGTGGAAGGAGTGGAACGAAAGATCAATGAGCACCTAAGAAGCTGGCTCCAAGTTTTACTTCAGTCAGGCTCTACATCCAACCTGGGCAACTACAACCACTCTGTCATCTCTCATTGCAGAGTTCAAAGTGACAAATTCAGGGTTGCCTTCATCTTCAGAGATTCAAGAGACAACAAGGTCAGAGAAGCAAAGATAAAAGCTACATCAGGACAAGAGTGGAAGGACTCTAAATCAGTGGTCCAAGAAAAATGAATCTTTAAAATTCAACTTTATTCAAGCACCCTGTGCAGGATGACAAAGTCTGGGCATCACATGCTTCCAAAAGTCTGGAAAAGCTTAACTTAACAAACCATGATCAAGGCAGAAATGAGAAACATGGAGGAGTACCAGAGGAAGTCAATAATAGTGGAGCTTCGCTACCAGGGTTCTGGGGCAAGGTGGGTCCACCCCAAGAGGAAGGTGACCTAGTGTCATGGTCCAGTAGAGTGGCTGTGTTTTTTCCACGTTTCCGCTGAGTTCCACCTCTGGGTGGTGCCCTCATCCCCACACCTGTCATGCTCACCTGTCTGTGATCCGGGATAATCAGCCAGCAGTATTTAAGACTTGCGCCTGCAACTATTCTTTGCTAGTTTGTCTGCTTACCTACGTTAGTAATAGGCCGCCTTTGCATCTTGTGATTTATGTTGTTCGTGCTATCTTATCCCGCTCTCCTTGTGCTTCTAGTAGCTTCTCGGATTCACCATATTCATCATTCACACTTCTTTTCACTCACCTGGAGGCTGGTTATCTCTGGAAACGCTAACCGCTGGCTCATGCTCACGGCCCACCACGCCTCACTTGCCTGCCCTCCTGCCACTGCAATCCAGTTCACTGGACCATTCAGGTTGGATTCTGGGCTCACTCCCCTTTGTCTGGACACTCACTCGGCCAGCACTGCTTTTTCCTAGGCACTCTCCACATGCTAGCAAAAGACTCTTGTTCAAGTTCCATGCCACACACAATTCTTGACCCTCGTTTGAGTTCCACGGACAATTCCTGTGTGTACTGTTTTTACTTGTGTTTAGTAAATAAAGTCCAGTTAAGTTTGATCCCACTGTCCTTGTCTGAATCTGCATTTGGGCTCACATTTACTTACTGGCTCTTGGGCCCACTTTGACACTTGGGTTGACTTATGGAGGCTGGAGCCCTTCCAAATCTGCACGGAAGGGACATGAAAGATGACCTAATGTGCAAGTTCTGCGGAAACCCTGGCACATATCTTGTTAGGGTACATGTCTGCTCCTAACCAAGGCAGATACGAGTGGTGCCATCATAAAGTACTGGCTGTACTTCTGTCCATCCAGCCATGCGCTTTTGTTTATCTGAACTTGAGTCACAGTGGCAACCAGCTAGGCACAGAATTCCAGTCAGTCTTTTCCTTAGCAATGTTTTTGTAATTCCTCCTGGGGGATTCGAAGATGCTCCAGATGAGATATATTGTGGATCTACCCCAGATGCCTGAAAAATAAAATAGGATGGCTGCGTACCCATGACTTTGTATTTTTGGTCACTTACTCAAAGCTCATGACCATAAATGTAAATTCACCAGTAAAGCTTGACCTTCTGACTCAGCTCTAAAACAAGAATCCAAAAATTCTGTTTCTCCTTGTCTGCTTGATGGGACCAGCAGTTTTTAGACAGCATGAACAACAATTTAACTCAATGTGAGTGAATTACACTTTGTTGCACTGCACCATTTAATAGTAAAACATGTCAGTCTTTTTGCTTGTGGACACCTTGTCATATAAAGTAAGTGAGCTTGGTGCTGGCATTACCTGTAAGAAGTTCAACTTAGGATTAATTATTCTTAGAAGTTTGTATTTCACCAGTATGTCTCATTTTATTGTTTATTTATTGTGTAAATGTAGATATTGTGTGATATTGCATTGTGGCATAGGTACACAGTATCTTTTGTTGCATATATCTCTTAATGGAAATAAATAACAAATTATTAATAGCAGGAAAGCAAATTAAATTTGGCAATTAAAACATTTCTAAGTACCACATGATTGACCACACTGATGAGAATTTAAAACAAAAACATCTACAAGCCCAAGATATAAATGTAAAAATGCATCAAGAGTACAGAAGAGTATTCACCTGAGATGTAGAGCTATCTGCAGAGATCTTCTCAGTGTGTACCTCATGGGAGCTGAAATCAGCTCCAGACTCTCCTATTAGGGAGTACAAAGCTCCTATAACAGTAAATGCTCGTCTGTGAGCGGCACCAGTCTGTTCTGAATAGCAGAGCAGGGTGACTCTTCACCTTTTAGTCATTGTGAATCACCAGTCATCTGCTCCTCAAGGTTGCTGTGCATGTGGGAGGCAGAGGGGCCTGCGAAGGGGAGACACTGAATCAGCGCGTCATCCTCAGAGCTTCCCTTATCTGCAGCTTCCCGCCTCTATGCAGCATCCACCATCACAGCAGATCGACTAAGCACCTCCGAAGATTATTGGGTGGTATTCACACAAATTAAGTGATCGTGACTGTGGTATTTAAAAATATGTGTTGAATTAACTACTGAGAAGAAATAACCACATGTACATATATGAGCTTTAAAATGCAACCTTGCTCACTTCACTGCTTTCCAGATGTAACTTGATATAGCTAATGTTTGCACATTTAGATATTGACTCTTTTATTTTTTTCTACTCAATGAAAAAATATGACTCATTGAAGCAAATGGGTTGATGTTTTTTGTTTTTTTTCACTGATTCCATTCAAAATACTGCATTCAATTCAATTCCATTTTTTTTATATAGCGCCAAATCACAACAACAGTCGCCTCAAGGTGCTTTACATTGTAAGGTAGACCCTACAATAATACACACACTGAAAAACCCAACAATCATATGACCCCCCTATGAGCAAGCACTTTGGCGACAGTGGGAAGGAAAAACTCCCTTTTAACAGGAAGAAACCTCCGGCAGAACCAGGCTCAGGAAGGGGCATTAATGGAAATATTGTGTCGCTATTTCCTATGTTGTTATCTGTCTTTCTCTAAAATCTACTCATGGGACAAAGCCAATTATTTTGACAAAAATAGTTTTGCTTGCTGTGTGAAAAGACTGAAAGTTTACAGCTCTGTGGGGTTGATAAATGGCTTACTGCACTATCAAGCTAGGCCCCTGTTGGAGAGTCTAGTAGAAAGAAGCCAACTTCATCATCTTAGACTGCAGACAGCGAAAATCTTTATTCTGCTTTTTGAAATCATTTCTGTGAGATGGAAATCCACTCCAGTCAAAGGAGCGTTGTGGAAACTGGTCCACATAATAGTACTCTAAGCACATCCCATGCCATGGGGCAGAACAAAGAGTACAATTATGAGACAACAGAGTCTGAGTACGCCCATGAGAGTAGAGGACCACTGGAGAGGCTGAATTGCATTAAAAGCACCAAAAAACTGATCTGAAACACAAGATGGGACAGGACCATTGCAAGACCTTTATTCTTTTTTTCCAGCCATTCTGTTGTAGATTTGTTTATGTGCTTGAGATCATTGTCCTGTTGCACAACCAGTTTCTGCCAAGTTTTAGCTGTCAGTCAAATAGGCTTACATGTCCTCACATATACTTTGTTCTCCAGAGGAGAGTTCATGATTGACTCAGTGACTGCGAGGTGCCCAGGGACTGTGTCTGCAAAGAAAGGTCAGATTGTCACCCCTCTACCACCGTGCTGACAGTTGGTATCAGGCGTTTGTGCTCCTATGCTGTGTTTGATTTTCTCCAAATGCAGTGCTGCGCATTTAAGCCAAACATCTGCACTTTGGTCTTGTCTGTTCAAAGTACATTGTTCCAGAAGTTCAGATGTAACTTTATTACGAAGGAGCATTAGGGCCACATTTAGAGGAAAAAAAAAATGGATCGTTTTCAGAATAAAGTCAAAATTTCAAGAAAAAATATAAAATGTGGAGATTACAGTTGTTTCAAGTGAAACTTTCACGACTGATATCCCCTCTGCATAATCCCCTTGTGTAGGCGAGTTAGTGAAATCATACTTAAGAATCAGTTTTAGTTATAAGGAAATGATTTGTCTTTTAGCACATAAACACATTGTGTTGACAGGGTAAAAACATGGTGCAGAAAGCTGCATCTGGTCAGAAGGAAAAAAAACAAACACATAAACTTGAAAGAGTTGGCCAGATTTGTACAAAGTGAAATATCCGGCAGTGTACAGATGTAAGGATATTGATGGTTACACCCTTGTGCAAGAAAAAGGACGTTGAATCACAAGACACGGTAAGACAGATGATCAATTTGTTTCACTAACTTATCTACACAAAGCATTTTGTAGAGGGTATTGGAGCCGTGGCAGTTGTTTGGCTTGAAATGATAACTTTAATCACCACATTTTGACTTTTTTCTCAAATCGGACAATTGTTTGTTTTACTTAACGTGGTCCTAATGCTCTGTCGTACTTTACAAACATAAAAGTAGAGGCTTTCTCCTGAAAAGTCCTTCAAACAAGCCATACCTGTTCAGTCTTTTTCTAACTGTGCTGTCTTGAGCCTTAACATTTCACATGCTAACTGATGCCTGTAGAGCCTGAGATGTAGCTCCTGAGTTGCTTTTACAGTTTCTCTGAGCATTGCACGGTCTGAGCTTAAGATGAACTTGCTGAGATGGCCACTCCTGGTAAGACTGTGGCATTTATTATTTACTTATTTTGACACAGCTGAATGTTTCAGACCAGTAAACTACCAAAACTTCTGCTTTTATATCACAACTATTCAAGTGCATTTGCTTATCAACACCTGGCTGCTATGTACTCTCTTAGCTCCTATGCAGCTATGCAGGCAGTAAGTTTTTCACAGGACCATAACTGCATGTTGTGTTTAATCATCATTTCAGTTCAATTCGATTTTATTTATATAGAGACAAATCACAACAACAGTTGCCTCGAAGCGCTTTTTTCTCAATAAAATCCACAGAGAATTTTTTTTTTAATCATTTCATTCAGTTTTATTACAAACAAAACAAAAAGAAAGAAAGAAAGAAAAAAAAAACAGGAGATGCGTCATCATTGAAATGTTTTCACTGCCATTCATCATTTGATCGGCACCAACTACATACACAGTGACACAAGATACCCAGAAATCAACACAAAATTTTGGAAAGAGGACAAAGTAAAAACAGAAAAAAATGAACTGAGTGTCT
>VOQK01027631.1:35761-53687 GCA_015052645.1 Benitochromis conjunctus
GGCCCCCCGGGGAAGAAAAAAAAAAAAAAAACCCCACGAAGCAACACATCACGCGTGTGACTATTTCTGAAACAGCCGGCGCTCGGCCCAGCCCTCTGCCAGTTCACAAGTCACAACACGAGGTTTACACAACCAAGCTTGTGCGGCTTTGGTCCCTCTCAAAATACCTTGGTACAAAGTCCGAATGTTTTCTTGGCACGGCCCGAACCCAGACAGGCTGAGCATAATGACATTTTCAGAGATAGGCCCTGGCTTTCGAAAAACGCAATGCTTTTGACAGATGTCTCAGTCTGCAATTACAAAAAAAATAAAAAATCAAGATACACCGAGCGAGAGGGGCAGGAGCAGCACTTGGAGAGAGAGAGAGAGAGAGAGAGAGAGAGAGCTGGCTATTGTGGTTTTTAGAGCTAAAGCTATTGGGGAATATCAGGTTTTACCAGTTATCTCTGCCACATCGCTGCTATCTAAACATCTCCGAACACGAATGCACATGCAGAGCAGAGAGTGCATCTGGAGAGCACATGCTGTTACCAAACTAATTACGAGAAAATACATGCTGGAAAAACTGCCAGCGAGCCCTGACAGACTGCAGACGAGGAGAGCCGGACGAGAAGTCAAAACAAAATAGATTTTTCTTTTCTCTGCGTTTTTTAATTCTTAAGCCCTTAACTCAATGAGTAATAAGAGCCACAGCAGGACCTAACAAGAGAAAATAAACAGGCTCCTGGGGCAGGTTTGATAGCGCTCCGGCTGTGCTTTATCGTTGCACAATGTGTCATTAGATCCTATAAGTGCTGAGCCGAGTATTGAGGTTTCGAGGCCGGACATGTTAAGAGATGAGAATGCCTTAATATAGCAGCGCAGCACACTCGTGTTTGATTTGGGTAATGTCTATTTCAGGTGTCTATCTGGCAGCCACATCAGAAAGCTCTGCTGCAGATGGGTTTTTTTTCCAATACGAACCCCTTTCTGGATTTTTAAGGTTTCACAACTGAAGCTGCTCAGGGGTGGGGGTGTGTGTGTGTGGGGGGGGGATAAAGTGACTGTTCAAAGTGCCTAAAAGGGTGCTGCTTTAGAAGCCATCAGGTAACTCTTTCAGTCACACGACACGGTATTAAAATGAAACCCAAGACTTGAGCAATGATCAGAAATCTACGTGTAACGGTAACGCAAAGACATCCTGAAATACCCGATTCCCCAGGCACGCTCATTTCAGCGAGGCCTCTGCAATATTTTTTCCATTTTCTTTTGCCTAATGTTTTTCCATAACAACATAACCATATATAGCTCGAATTCCTCAAATGACATCTTTAAAAAATAGGAGCAGCATTTTGGACCGGTTTTGTCCATCATCGGCGCAAGTTGCCAAGTAATCAAGTTCTGATCTCTGCGGCCACATTTGCGCTTCTCCGTCGGGGTGTCTCGGAGGCTGGAGCTGGCGCGCACCCTTTCAAATATGAAACTATAAAAAGTGTGTCCGGTGAGATTTGTCCGCTTCTGTTTTCTCACAGGTTTCTGTTGCCAGAGCAGATGGTATAAAAACAAGGAGGACATTAAACAGTGAAAATTAATGGCTCAGTCACACTAGAGAAAAAAAAGATGACAGCAACCTCCTTGCGCCTAGGAAAAGTCAACGGTTGCCCGGTGATTGGATTTAATATTTTTTCACATCTGGAAACTCGTTATAAGTAGCTGCAGCTACCAACAGACTAACCTTAGGGCAACCACTTTCAATTGCAAGGTGATTGCACAGGTTGCCTGGTTGGAGGCAACGTGTCTCCAAACAATCGCAGTCTGACTCAAGACAGATTGGAGAAAGTTTGCCAGCAAATCACAATCAACCCGAGTTAGTCTGCACTGGTAAGTGCAACTCGTGTGCAACGCATCTCTTTGCAATAGGGGATTTGACTCAACGTGTCTGCACAGTACTTATATTCCTATATAAAAGAAAGCCTGCTGAGCACCTGTGATATTTTACAGTTAAATTGCTGTCCTGCAGTATCTACGTCACTATCTGAGGAGGAATTTCTGAATTTCTCTTTTGATGTCAGTAGTTAATGTGAATTCCTGAGTATGCAGACTGCAACAGATTTGCAATGTTCACTATTTTCACCGTTAATTATCATATTATCACAAACAGGTAAATGCCAACTTAATCCAATTCAGTCACAAAGCGATAGCAAACTGATTCCACCTTCTTGCCGTTTTATCGCTGCCTGACTCACCAAAGTTGCTCTAAGGACAGCAACTGACTCCAAGTAGCCAAAGCCCAGGTCCCCATCTTTGAAGCAACTATTTGAAAGGCAACAAGACTGCAAGTTCAATGCACTCGATTACAATGATTCATTCTCCAACCACTGTTTTCCTCAGTGTGACTGTAGCTTAACGACTAAACCCAGTTAGCGATGCAGTTTAGCAAAAATAAGAATGGTAAAAACTGTTGCAGCAGATGCTGAGATTTCCCCACTAGTAATCAGTAGCATGGGTAAAGCATTTCCCATAATGCAACACAGTACCATCTTTTCATTATACCCTTCATGCCTGGTTAATTACTATAGCTTTCAAGAACTCTTGAAAACACTTTCTCTCTGCTTTCTATTTTAAAGCGCGCTCAGACTAAATGATAGTTTTCGTGTGTCACGCTGATCGCGGCGTCAGATTAGCTGATCACAGAGGCAGAAAAGCTTGCCTCTTTATGACTGACAGACATGACAGACTGCACCCCGCTGAGTCACACTCGTCATCCATCAAAGCGTGTGTGTAAAGAGGTGCTAGCTTGTAATTTCCAGGATAACAAGGAAAGGAAAAGGAACAGAAGATGGCAGCTGAAGCAGTCATTATAATATTGAGTTCTGACCACACCGGCAACATAATTCCTCTTTTGCATTGTCATGATTACAGTTGTACAGAGCTCAGCGGTAGAAAAAAAAACAACTATCTCGACAGCTGGAAAAAGCAATCTGAACCAAAGGAAACCATCGTGGAGGACACTAACACATTTTTATTATGCTAGTGAGACACTACAGGAGGCTGTCAGACATGAAGCCCCATTTTTAGTCCATACATGAACACACGGCCCACATCGTCCGGATTGAGCCATGATCAGGTGATATCATATAGTCTGAACCTGGCATCAAATCAGCACTCCTCAGGCCAAGCGCAGCTGGTGAATAAAAGTGCACTAAAGTTTGCAGTGAATGTTTGGCATGACTGAGTGACTTGATGCTGTGAAGTGTGTGCACTCAATACAGCTCGTTGGCACATTTTTACGAATCTGTAGATTTTGGAAATGGTGCCCACTCCGAGCCTGAAAACAAAATCAGAACTTTGGCCACATCGTGAACGGCATTTGGGATTTGAAACCTTGGGGAAGCTTGAGAAATATCAGCGTGTGACTGCTGATAATAAGAAAACTTTTAGCAAGTAAGGTAAAAACAAAAAAAAAAACACAAAAGAGCCAACAGAGCGAACAGCTGCAGATCTGTTTATAAATGACACTGGTTAACAGATTTGTTTTGAGTTCTTCTGCTTTATGACACGTGGAAAAAAAACCTGCATGGTGGATTGTTTTCCTAGGCTTTTAAAAGATGTCTGTCTGTGATTGTAAAGCAGCATTTGCAGCCATTCATTCAGACAATGACTCGGAGCTGCTCGGAGCGGCAGGAAGAGATTCGACTGACAATGATAAACTCGGAGAAGCTCAACAGCAATGAGTTACCTGTGACCATAAACTCTGAGCTCATTTTAAACCTGCGTGAAGTGTCAATTTGCACAACCCCGACCACAATGATCCCTTTGACATCACCAGAGTAATTTTCTCTGACTGGATCCAGACCCAGAAATAAAAAAATTTAAAACAGTACCACGGCTTCCCACAGGTTGATGAGAGCTCCTCCCGATGAGCAGACTGAATTTTTATGTGGAAAAATCGATGGGAAATTACTAAGTCAAACTGAATGTTGCGCCTGAGCCAGCAAAACCATTTCCACCGCTGTCCATTATCAAGCACGTCAAAGAAAAACAAAAACAAACACAACTACGACCACTTCAGATACAGATTCAATGCACAAAATGACCCTAAAGAAACCTTAAACTGGCGCTGCGGCACTGCTTTATCCTTAAACATCCTTAAATCATGTGCTGTGATAAGAATCAGTTCCTGAGCCAGAGGCAGAGCTGCAGTGACACAGCAACAACACCTCCGCAGAGAAGCATAAATCTGAGTAATAATCATCAGCTTGCCAAGTGTCAGACAGATCAAACAAGCTTCTTCTTCTGTACTATAATTACTGAAGCCCTAATGCCTCGAGATGTTCGATTATTACTCAGTAACTCACCTGTTTGTCTGTCATACGTCCACAAACTGCATTTTCCGCTGACAGTCTTTTTTTTTTTCTTCTTACTGTCATAATAAGTACACACTTTGGTGCTTTTACAGCTGACAGTGTCAGCTGAGCCTCAAACACTGACCTGATATGAATGATCCGGGTGGCATCTGACTGTAATTGGCCCCTCCCATGTGTAGGGCGCTCGGGGGTGCGGGTGTGAAGGGGGCTCCGTAGTTCTGAGGGGTGGCGTAGGGTCCTGGAGGTATGGGCTGTGGAGAGAGACCGTGGGAAAGAAAAAAAAGGTTTTCTTTAGAAATTCTGCACGTGGTGTTTTAAGAAAATAAAAAAAAATTAAATGAACCCCCTTCTGAGCTGACCAAAAACAAAAAAAAAAGTGCTGTGTAAGCAGCTGTGGAGTTAAAAAGTGCAGGTGGGTGAGGATAGTGGGCTCTATGTTTTCACTGGACGTCTTCCATCTATTATTTTTCCACTGAGGGCTGGCAAAGCTCGAGCAGGTTTCAACCTGCAAGCGTGGCTGTTTGTGTGTGTGTGCGTGCTGTATTTAGAGGCCTGTGCTGACCGGGGGGGTGTGCGTCTCGGTGCCCTTGCTGGCCAGTCGGCTGAGGATGCTCCTCTCTGACATCTGCAGGCGGGCGGCAATGGGTGGGACTCTGGACAGCGTGGCCGGTAGCCGAGTCACGTCGGCCTTCATGTCGCTCAGCAGCTCCTCCAACTGGTTCAACACTGCAATGACAACAACAATAAGAAGACCAACATAAGAAGAACCACTGACCCGGTGCTTCAACTTCTCATTTGTATTCATTACTAGATAGTTTGCTCAAAATCTTCAAATAATATGGAGAAATGTGCTTTTTTTGGAGGGTAGCAGTACAGGTGTTTCACATCCGAGGCTGCTTCTGTGCTATAAAGGTCAAGACTATAAATAGTCTGCTTAAGCAGCTTTATTTCAACAAGCTGTTGCTTTTCTTTCCTCAAATGCTGAGAATAAATGTTTAAATAGCACATTGTTGATGCTGTTTTTGTAAGAGATTACAGTTCCCATCCTCCAGTATCTGCCCTCTCTGTCATCGCACCCTAACAAGTAATTAATCACCATCCGCAGCGCTGCTGATATAAAAAAAAAAAAGTTTTCGCCTTCATTACGTTCGGCTCTGTTAAGACGTACGAGACGAGAACAAGACCAGCAGTGTGCTGAGCGTGTTATTCTGTCGACAGTGCGATATAAACATGGACGGGCTTGCTAAGGAGCCAGCGAGGAAATGTTTGGATCTATCACTTATCATTGTGTAAGCGTATCTGCCTGCCGTTTTTTGAAGTCAGCTCCAGGCAGAGCGATACGGTCAGCTCGGCAGGAAAAGATTGCACAACAGCTGCTGTGAGATACGCCGATGAGTATCTTTTTTCCCCTCCGATTATCTGCCTGACAATCTTCCCTGCTTTCTCTGAATCCGTCTGCGTGCCTCTGCACAGATCTGCTTCCCTGACACACAGTTTGCGTTAGATTTTGTTCGCCACACAACACGAAACAATTTCCTCACAACTCTCGGTGCCTTTCATCCGATCACTCCTGACCTTTGTGCAGGACAGCGTTGGCCGGCTTGTTCCCCGCCAGGGACTCCTTGCTGAGGTGCTGGTGTGACTCCGCCAGGCACTCCACCTCTGCAAAGCGTGCATTGAGCGCCATGGCCGGGTGGCTGGGGTCCTGGGTCATGTTTAGGTAAGCTGCCCGCCGCAACTGCTCCTCTATCACCAGCGCCTGTTCCAACAGCTGGAGGACGACAGATCAGGAGGAGGTCAATGGAGAAAGAGCAGAAAAAGGATTGTTTATGAGTCCTAGGTCACTGAAACCACAACATGTATATGTGCTTTACTATGATTAAAAAGAAACATGTAATTAAAAAACAAAGTGATTTAAGAGTTGTACTGATTGTGGTTTGTACTGTATTCTGGGCCTCCCTGCACACTCTGAGCTCCAAAATGACAGTGCTGTGATGAAGTGCACTTCAACACAGATATCAAGTTACAAAAACATTACAGAGTGCTAAAATTTGCCACTTCAGTTGGTCTACGGTGCCTCGAGGGCTCTCTTGTTGCGTAACTTACACAATAGTTCCACTCTCAGCCTGGATATTAATAATCTAACACATCTACAATTTAGATACTGTCACTGTATACAAAGTTAGTAAATTTACGCTAGTACTCCAGAACTTTTATACTTCACATGTGCACTTTTGTTACATTTATCTTAAATGGAGCTTTAAATCGTTTACAAATTAAGATTTTTGAACTAAATTACATGAAAAGTTCTTAAAATCTAAAGTTTGGTTATGAAATCAACTACGCAACAGGTTGCAAAAGCACGGCTGAAACAGATGTAGTACCTGAGGAAACACTGTGTGTTTAAGTTTGTATTTGTGTATGAAACATTTCAAGATTCCAGCTTTAAAAATATGAAGATTTGCTGCTTTTACTTAATTATAAATCACAATTTTAATTTAATTTAACTAATTTTGAGGGTTGGACTGTTGTTTGGGTCAAACTGGCATCGTTGAGATCAGAAGCTTGACCTGTTTATCAGCAGGATGATATTAGCTGTTTGCTGATCTATTAAATGGAAATGTAAAAACCAAAGAATAGATGATACAAACACTCTTCAACTGTGAGTGTTGGTGTTGCATAGCTTTTCCATGACAGAGAGCTTTGCAGCTTCACTACTGGCAACACATCTGGTAAGCCACAATCAACGAGCAACTGAGCCAAGCAGAAACTGGCAGTGAGTGTAAATGAGTAAATAAGTAAGAAATATTTGGGAAATCTGTTTATATTTTGCATGTCTGAAAGGAAAAAAATCAGCTGATATATTTTGGAATATCAGACTTTTAACTCACCAAATATCTGTACCAATATCGACCTTAAAAACTGTATCAGTCGGGCTCTAAGGAAGGGCCAACGTGGGTAATTGAGAGGGAATTTTTCCACATTTTTTAACCAATCAACCAATTTATTAATGGAAAACTTAACCAGCAGCTCAGTCATTTGTACAGGGTGAACACACTACATCCTGTCCTAATGGTGGAAACGTTGCGTTCGATTAACAATGTGCCATCAATACTCAATACAAGCCAAATACACTAAGTATCCTGGGCATAAAATATGTTTTTAAATATAAAAAACACATTTATTTGCCATTTAAAAGACGATGTTTTTTGATTCTTCTTTTACATGTATGTATTTTAAACTATGATATAAATATCCTCAAACAAAAACAATTTGATTCCAGTAAGCTCTTCTCTTTTTAAGGAAAGCTCTTTGTCTGATAACGCCAGAACAAATCAAAGTGTGTTCAGATCAAACGAGAAAAGTCTATAAAGACTGCTAATGATGTGAAAACAAACAGCTTTTATATCACATTTTTTATGCATTCAAAACACTGAATGAATCAGCACATTATACTTACTGGGGTATATGGACAGTAAGTATATACTCACACACCGGATTAAAAAGATACTGCTAATAATAAGACATTATTACATTCTTAATAATGCAGGGTAATTAATAATTCAGATACTGGTTAATTAAAAACAGTGAATTAATAAACCAGCGTCACACTTAGCCAATAACAAAACTGACTAAACAGACGACCTTTGCTCTCATTATACTGACACTAATTTCTTATATTTTACCAATGTCTTAGTTGGCATAGCAACCCTAATAATAAAAGCATGAATAATCCAGCTTTGGGCATTAATGTACTTTATTTGTGTGTGCATGTCCTGGAAAAGGGAGTTATTTGTAGTAAACGTGTTGCAAAAGAGGCTGTCGTGTTACACAACCAATTACAACTAAGACACACTGTGGTGAGAAATCGTTTTATTTTCTGCTGTCCTGCGCATTCTTGACGACAGGTTTACTCCCCACGAAAACCTACAATAGTTTAGCAAGAAAATAAATGAAAAATGACGAGGCTGAGGCAGAAAAAGCGATGCGATACGGTAAATGAGGATGTTGAATGCAGGATCTGAAACATGTGAGCCGCTCAAAAACAGGATGAGAGCTCTTCCAGAAACGCAGCGGTCAGCAATACCATTCAGCTAATATGTGGGTCGAGGGGCATCTGTCATCCGACCATCAAACGAGTCAAGTGATCGAAGACGCTGGACCGCAAGGCTTTTTATAGCGACTGAAACCACCCGCTGTCGTGTTCACGGCACACCAACACACGTAACCACATATGTGGTATGAATAGGCAAAATTTGGATTCAACATGTAAGACCTTTGAGAGCTCGGAGGAAACTGACATTTATAGCATGTGCGAGTCTAATGTTGAACGCAAGAACTGAAGGTTTTGGGGACGACCCGTCTTACCTTGAAGCGCCGAGCCAGGAACTTGTTCTTCATTTCCAGGAAGTTGCCTTTATTTGCCTGCGACTTGAAAGGCTCATTGATGATGGCGAACTGGGGATCATTTTGGATGTCCTGCCATCGAGCGTAGCCGTGACTGACGCGGAGGTCAAGGGTCATGTAAACACTTTGGGGATTAGACAATACAAAGTATCCAACCAAGCATACAACATCACGCTGAAGCTCAACAAGGAACACTTTTAGACATTTGGTGCATTGGGGAGAGGTATTAACAACATAATTTTAAAAATACACGTTCATACCAGGAGTTAAATCTGCACATAAATACCACTACCATGTCATCACCATGAGCACACTAATGTAGCTTAAAACAGGGGTGTCAAACATAAGGCCTGGGGGCCAAAATAGGCCCGGCAAAGAAGGAAGGAGGGGATTAATCTTTTTATTTATTTATTTTAATTATTTAATCATTTTCATTGTATTCTCATAAGTTTTGCAGCGTTCATACATCAATGTATGTGTAAATAAGTAATAGATTAACAATTTAATGAGAGTAAAGCTCCTGTTCTTTCACAATCTTCACAGTTTTCACAGCATAAAAACAAACAAACACCTAAAAAATTGCTGTCAATTAACAAAAACTCTGTTTAATAATTACCGGACAGTCTGGGCGATGTGCTGCCACAACTTTTAATGTAAATTTACACATTTATCGTGCAGAAAAACTCAGATGTACTGTCGAGATCTCACTGTTTCTCTTTTTCTTATATTACAATATCTCAGGGAATAAATGTTTAATGAGTTTTGTTGCTCCAACGTGGTAAAGATCAAAGTGGGCTGTGTGTGGCGCTCAGTGTAAAATGAGTTCGACATCCCTGGCTTAAAATAAAAACTAAAAAACGAAATTGCAAACAACTGCAGTTTCTTCAGAGGTTATAGGATCATTTGTGCTGCTTTCATATAGCTATCCTATGCTAACCTAATACTGAGTTGTAGGAAAAGGAGGAAAGGTGGCCAATGTAGCCTGCGACACACGTACAATTAAGGCATTGCCTTCGTGGCATCTCTAACCATGTTTTTTGGTGGCTACGGCTTAGGAGGTAGAGTAGGCTGTCTGCTAACTTTAAAGTTGGTGGTTTGATCCCTGGTTCTTCGCCTCTGCATGTCAAAGCATCCTTGCAGATGATGCGGAATCCCAAGTTTCCCATGATGCCTCCATTGGAGTGTGAATGTTAATCAGGGTGCTTTGAGTGCTCAATTAGAGTAGCATAGTGGTATATAAGTACCTGCTAAGCACTAACTTTGCCATTTTGGAAGCTTAACTTAATTGCTTTCAAAGCCCAAATCAGATAATGATTTTTAATGGCTGCAACTGATCGGTTCAGCTTTAAAGCATGAAGACCAGAAACAAATAAAAGTGAGTCTTGCTCTTTCTAGAGTTATAAAAATTCCACCTTACTCTACTTTCATTAGTGTAAAGCTCATGAAGAACAAATAGTAAATTGTTTTCTTAATGTTTTCAGCACCAAACAGAAAAAATTGACCACTTTTAACCTTTACTGCAAGCAGCAAAACTTGGTGCTTTAAAAAGAAGCAAAAGCAGAAGTGCTAAAAAATGCAGATGTCACTTAGGACTGACTCCACAAGTTGAGTCAATTCCTTTAAATTCCGATAGACGTCATGCATCGGCTGGTATCTGTTCATGTGAGGCAACCCCACCATTGGGATGCACCTGACTTGGAAGCAAGCAAGCATCATTTGATGACTTTGCACATGAGCCTCTTGCTCAAGTACGACCACTTCTGGCTCCAAAACCAACATGGCAGCAGCCCAAATGCCACACTCGGGCTTTAAAATAGAAGTCCACCAAACAATGGCATTGCACAAAGATAAGTAGCATCTTCTAAACTTACTCAGACAGAATGAAAACAAAGGCTAGTTTCCTTCCAAAATGGAGCTCTTCTTTTATTTGAATTTCTCCTCCAAGCAGACTTCAGGCAGCTCTCTCTTTCTCTTTCAGCCTATACAGGCCTCAGCATTAGTGTGTAGAATAATGAAACCTGAGTTAAATGTGAATACTCCACAGCCTTAATGACCATAATAGAGAGAACAACATGAACTAAATGACCCTCCACATCAGCGCCCAGCAGACACACAGCTTGCTGTTTACTGAGGTCTGGCCGGCTTGTTGACTTATTACACTGGGCTTCTGCCGGCCGATAGAAAAATAAACACACCAGGGTCATCGCCCGGGCAACTGCCATCAAGGATACATCACGATTCCCGCCAGCAGCCAGAAGTCGTGCCGGCGGTGCCAGATCTCGTTCATCTTCCCCGAGGAGATGGCAGCCCGCTCCTCGTTCTGCCAGAGAGTGTGCAGCTCTGCGGAGAGAAGCAAGCCCAAGGTAAAGAACACGAGGCGGGTTTACACAGCGCACCCAGAGCTTTTCTGGGTCTGCGATCACGGCGGAGATAATTCTGGCTCACTGCTGCTTTTGTACTTTTGAACACAAGGGGAATGTTTTGCTCATTCATTTAATTTTGTTTGGACTGCGACGCAGCATTTTTTGAACAAACCGTTAGGATATTTTCACCCTCACACCTTTTTCACTTGATTAGCAGGAGGTGTTTCAGACACAAAGCCAGTATTCAGGCACTGGAAGTGAACTGATGGTCGCAGGACAAAATACAAGAGATGCAGACAATTCTCACTATCTGACAATGTTTAATGAGTCAGTGATTTTTTAAATATCTTGTAGTTTTGGGGAAGTTCCTAAAAGAAGCATCAAGCAAATATCAGCGGAAGCATGATGTTAGAACGGGCTTTGTGGAAATTCCTATGAAATTTAGCAGAACACGAACACTTGTTTCACTTGTTCACATGTTTCCTTGATTGTTTCTTCTGATTACCACTGAAATGCTTTCGAATGCTTTTGAAATGTTTTCCATGGGAGAATAAAGCTGCTGATGAAGGAAATTTGATGACATCATATATAGTAGTGTGAAACAGTCTTGAGCCCCCCCCCATTTCTTTATATTTTATATACCTGCAGCAGTGTGTTAAAACATGTGCAAATATGCATGAAATACAGTGTATAAAGCAAAAACCAGAGTTTGTACGGCTTCTTGAAGGACATTCAAAGCTCAAAAATTTTACATTTCACTCCATCAGACCTGTTTCAGTGCAGTTCTTGCGTAATTTGGCATGTCCCGGCTTTTTCTCCCTGTTTCTCTTTCTCTCTTTCCACTGAGACCATTTCTGATAAAGTTTCAGTGAACAGTAGAGCCAAGTCAACTGAAGGGCCAGCTGACCTTTGAGGTCCTGTGTCAGGTCTCTGCTGGATTTTTTCCTATTTCTTAAAGACTCTTAATAGCGCTCTGGGAATCACCTTATTGGTGCTAAAATACTTTTTTTTATGTCTGTCAAACTGTGTTTATAGATTCAATTAAAGAAATGGGAACAAACTGTGTTTCTGTGACAAAGTGCGTAAAGACATACTTTAAAATTGGCACTGTGCTAACTTTTCTGAATCACAAAACTGGCTCATCCCTTGAGTTAGGGGCCTTTTTGTGCTCTTATGACTCATAGGTCAGTGTCAAGGAGCTTAAGTCATGAACAAAAAAAAAAACAACATTCCTCTGAGAATGGCTAGGTAGAAGAACTGGATTGAAAATGAGTGAAAAAGTAGCCAATGTCCAAAGAAAAACTTTGAAACTCCTTCAGAAAGCCCGGAGAACTATTGCGCAACACTTAAAAAAGTTAAAAGAAAGTCTGGCTCCCAGGAGGCAATCAAGAAATGATTGACTCGGGATCTGTACTGTTCAGTAGAAAAGCAGAGTCTATTCCAGATCTGCTGTAACTAACCAGTGAAGCCACCGTCTGCGATATTGAACATGAAGCGAGGTCGCTCAGTCGGAGGCTTCCCGTTACCCTTTGGCGCCTCCTCCTTCGCCGCTTTGACTTCTTTTCCAGCATCCTTTTCACCTTTGACCTCCTCGGCTATCAATGACAGCAGTAAAAATGTTAATTAGTTTGTTATTGCAGCATACCGTTACACGTCTAACCACCAGGAACTGAACAGACACGCACCTTTCTTCACATCAGACACTTCGGTCTTATCCCTGGCATCTGTTGTTTCCGTTGTGGTAGGTGTTCCCTCCCGCTTTTCTTTTTCTTTCTCCTCCCCAACCCTTTCTCCTTCTGCAAAAACAAAAAGACCTGAGTCACATAAACCTGTTTTATGTGTTTGTGCATGTCAGACTTTAACTCACAATACAACGAAAGTTATATAATATTTGGGCTTATCAAGATTCCTTTGTTTCACCTGATTTCTCCTCTTTAACTTCTGAATCCTGCTTAGATGTGTGTTTAGTCTCCTCTTTAGTCTCCTCCTGTACTTTCTTCTCCTCTGTGGAGCCAGCTGGATTATCAGTTGTTTCTTTCTTTTCGTCCTCTTTCGGGTTGCTGTCGTCTTTGCTTTCAGTTTTTTGACCGGAAGACGCATGTTGTGATGTTTCCTTTGTGGTGTAGGAAAGCTGCGGAGAATAAAACAATGCAATATCACATAATCTTGTTTGTAGTCGTGTGCCAAAATCTTCACGCCAGAACCAAAGACTGTATATAAAGACAGTCAGTATGATGTCATCAAAGTTGCGAAGAGCGAATTTGAGTGATGCACACTCACATGGTAGCAACTTCTGGATCACAAGGCAGGACAATCCTAAAACACACCCTGCTTTGTCATCTGTTTCACTCTAATGCTGACCGTCCTTCTAGCCATTTTCTCCCACATATCCAATTCAGTTTCACGGTTCGGCCTATTTCAGCTGCCATATGGCGAGAGGCGGGGTACACTATGGACAGGTCGCCAGTCTATTGCAGGGCTAACACAGAGGGATTTCAAGACAACAATTTACAGTCACATCCAAACCTATGGATAATTTACAATCTCCAGTAAACCTAACCCCACTAACTGCAGTTCTTTGGACTGTTGAAGGAAGGGCCCACGCAGACACGAGGAGAAAATGTTAATTCCACACAGAAAAGCCCCGGCCAGATGGTGCATTTGAGCCCAGGACGTTCTTGCTGGATGTCTAACAATCATCATGACAGTCAAGTAAACAAGACCCCAGTCACACAGGCCTAGAGACAGGTTGGCAACTACCAGCCATTAAGGAGAAACGTGCATTCCCCAACCACGATGGTAAAAACCTCCTTGTGATTGCTGGTCGTTAGCATATCGCTGCAGTTGCAGTTTGAATGGAAGTCAATGGAATTAATGAACTTGTCTGCAAACGCTGGTAAACTGCTCTAAGAAACTGTGAAAAGTGTGACACAAACTAGAAAGGTTCTCTTCAACTCAATTCAGTTTTATTTATTTGTCACCAAATCAGAACAACCGTTGCCTCAAGGTGCTTTATATAGTAAGGTAAGGACCCTACAAAAATAGAGAGAAAGCCCCAACAATCAGACAACTCACTTTGAGCAAGCACTTGGTGACAGTGGGAAGGAAAAACTCCCTACACGCAACCATGGCAATCTGCTAGCAACCAAAGCAGTCAACAGGAACCACTCCCAACCAGTCAGGGAATACAGGTTTCCCTAGCAACAAGCACTTGTCACATCCCATAGGGCCAACAACTCTCGAGCATGCGTGGCACAATGTCCTGTGAGAAAGCTCCACATTTGCAACCAGAAGAGTCGCCCTCTGCTGGCTGTTAAAAAGAACGCAGGTTAAGATACACCATAACTCGCTTTTCAGTCCTATATCCATCTTTTATATACAGTCTATGGTCACAAAGGGAAAAATCTGATCGATGGCCACATAACTTCTTCTAATTAGCTTAATATATTTGCACAAATATTTGTATGGATTTGTTGTGGAAACATGCTACATCAGAGAAATAATAAGGTGAACAAGAACCACCTGCTAATTTGCTACTATGGCCTTTTAATATTCTTAAAATTTGAGTGTTGGAATATTTTTTTGTGTTTTTCTGTCTTTTAGGCTTTAAACTGAGTACCATACTGTATGAAACTGCTGCTACTGTGAAACTGATTGCATAGATAGTTTTAGGACTGTAACTGCTGCAATTAAAATATAATGTAATTTTCAATTTTCAGTAAACGGAGGAAAATCTACAGCATGCCACAATGTATTTTGGATTTGAAATAAAACATGTGCAACAAATAAAAGATTTGTGAAATAAGACCAAGGTTTTACTGACAAAACAGAAATGCGCATAAATATTCAGATTAATGGAATAATTGAGAAGACACTGTAATGCAGGCAGGTTTTAGCTTTGATTTGCATTTTGAGGACCACGTCCCACCTCTGTAGGGTCTGCAGTTTTGCTGCCATCCACCTCTTTCCCTTCGCCCTTCTCCTTCACTTTCTCTTTTTCCACCAGGGCCTCAATGTCCTCCTTGTCCTCCTCCTTTTCTCCCTCCTTCCCGTTCTTTTCTAGCTTCTCTGCCGGAGCAGGGGTCGCTGCATGTGTTCATACAAATGAAATAATTTGCACATTACACACCAACAACGCTTTTATTTACATTGAGCGCCCTCTGCTGGACTCTGTTACTGGTTGTTGTTGGGTTACCTGGCTTGGAGGTGCACGGTGTGTTGTTATAGCTGGCATCCGGGGTGGGCGTGGCGGTTTTCACCGCAGGAGAGGAGGCCCTGGAGGAGGATTTGTCTATGCTGACCTCAGACTTGAGCTCTGGAAGGCTCCACCGACCGTTGATGTGCTCAAACTCCTGGATCTGAACACAAAACATGAAACACTCAACAAAATAAAAAAATAAAATAAAAAAATTGGCACCCACTCACTTTACCTAATACCACCTCCTTTAAACACACCACCCACATGCACTGTTTGCCTGGCAGTATATCACACAATCCCTTTGGCACAGATAGCAGATCAGGATGTGTACAGGTTTAAACAAGTTGGACTGAAAACTGGATAGAAGATGTTTTGATAAACTAAAATAAACTGAGAAAGTGGAAGCAGCAAAGAAATCAAAGCGTATTTCAAGACGTAATGGTTGATCGTTTCACATGAAAGATGTCTATTTCTTCTTTTGTTTAAGACCTGCAGCTTCAAAAGCACCTATAAACAAAACAATCTGGATGTGCTTTATGTTCATTATATTTATGAAAATGTAATAAAGTCAAAACTTTTTGAAATGTTTGTAGTTGCCTTATTCTACTATAGTCTTTCAGCGTATTTCGAGTTAGTAATCTACTCTCCATGCAGTAGTTTTCAGTAGTTGCCTGCACAGTCCAGCGTTCCCAATTTGGATTTAACTGCCACATTTTTGCACAAGGTATTCACAATATTACTGTTCATGCTCCACAGCTATATGAGAGCTGAGTTCATTATATGCTTGAGTAAACTGGACATTTTCTGTTATGGCTAGAATTTCAAGGGCGAACTCTTTTCTGAGGTGTTTATTTACCCCCGATTATTGTGATTTTCATATTTTGGACAGAGAAATTCATAAATCTGACAAACATGTTCAAGCGCAAGCTGCAGAGATAGAAAGAAACTTCTCTTCACTTGGATAAACAAGTCTAAAATTTTGTAATTGGAAAAATACTAGATGAAGCTCTGGCCCCAATATAGACCAGTAAGTAGGGAAGAGATCCAGGAAGCCCTAACAACTTATCCACAGTACAGCCTGATCTCTCTCTAAAGCCCTCTGATGAGAGGTACAAGATCCACAAATCACACACCAGCAGACTAATGAACACTTTCCCTCCCTATAACCGTAAAACTATCAAATAAATAACAAATACACTCAACAAATGAGCAATGCATACTGCAAAAGTGTATGCCATCTCTGTAGTTTTGTAGTAGTAGTGTTCATATAAATCTTTACTTGCACTGGTACAAAACACACTGAAGTCTTAGTTAGCACACGTAGTGTTTTTCACATTTCACAAGACCCTATTTACACAATCAGAGTGACAATAAACATCTTGAACTCTGAATCTTTATCCGAGCTATAAAAGCTACTAATGCAATTTTAAGAAGTACTTTTTGTTTCTGCTGCTGTTCACTGTTCCAAGTATTTATTTAACTCGAAGGAAAGACTCACACAAAGCCAGCAGGGAGCAACAAACATAACTGCTGGGTTTCCATTTATTACTGAACTGTTCTGCACTGACACATAATATAAACTGTCACCTAATGAATCAGTAAGAGATGCAGTTAGACTTCTTTATAGGATAAAGATGGCATCACAGCCTACATGCACATGTAGTTTGTCAGAAACAGCAGAGACAATCCTTTTTAGCAATAATGTGGTGATACTCAGAGTAGGAAAAAAAAGTCAACTGTTCTCTTTACTTCAAACTGATTTTTAAAATTTTTGATCAAAATTATTTACCAGGAACAGTTCAGTAGTTATTGAATATTATAGTAAGCCCCTTTTTGTCTCTACTAAATTCTTCACCCTTGTCAGAAATTAAAGTATCGACTGTCCAAAACTCATCTTACTGCTAACAAATGTTAAACTTTGCAGGGTGAAACAGAATAAGAAGGTGCAGCTGCATACTTCCAACTCTTTAGCCATGTAACCAAATGTAGACTATCCCGCTGTTGTGTGGAAATCTGCTCGATGTAAAGTCTTATGTGCTTTACGGTGCTTTGTCGCACTACACCTTTTTGCCAGCACAGTCACAGTTTGCACATTTTTCAATAGTGACTGGTGGTTATGAGGGGGTTACTAACCAGTCTGTAGGCATGCGTGACTAGGGCTTAGCAGTGACTGTCACAGCAATCTCCACATGCCAACCAGTTGGTGGAATACACATTATCCCCTTGTGACTGGTGGCTGACAGATAGTTGCCACCTGCTCTTTAGGTTTGTGTGACTGGGGCCTTATTAAAAGAGCATCCGTTTGTTTGATTGCACTGCAAACAGACACACCAGTCGTATTTTTTTTCCCATACCAAATTGTGTTTCCTGGAATATTAAACCACAAATGTTGTTATTAAAGTGAATCCCACAGAAATTACTCTCGAGGATAAGAGCTGGCACAACTTGCATCATTCATCTCGTCTGTCTTCATGTAGGAAAGGCAGCAGGTTTTGTCTAACCTTCTTCTTGAGGAGCGACATGACGCCAATACGCGTGAGAACTGGCTGTCGACACAGTCCTTCTCTTGGGACGCCGTCGGCGAACGTCTCGGCTCCATCAGCAACAGGCTC